>SJYC01070053.1:0-15519 GCA_006408675.1 Madoqua kirkii
AAAAAATGACAACAACGAAATTGAATACAACAAAAATTAAAATTCTACTACCCATTATACCTGATATGAGAGAGAAATAGTAATGTTTCTATATAATTTTCCTATTAAGAACTAAGGATTTTATTCTTATTTGTCTAATTTCTATACAAACCTCCAAATAATGTTGCATTATTCCTCTTTACAAAAGAGAAACCTGGAATATAGTGAGTTGAACTTATTGAACTTTTAGAAGTAAATTAAACATTAATATCTGAAGCCCAAATTATCTGATCTGCCACATGTTCTTTCTTCACCTTCCATCTTTGTACTTTGAATGCTGTTCTCTAAAAATTATCCTTTTTTTTTAATCTGAAAATTTATCATGAGTGGGGGGGTTCCAGAGGAATTCTAAGTGAAATTGTTAAAATTTTAAATGACTCACGATGTCTTTGTATCTAAAATTGTTAGGGTTAGTTCTGCTTGTTAGGATTTATTTTAAAATCAACAAGTAGTGGGTATTTGAAAAAAGAAACCTTCAAGTACTCAATGAATAGGAGTTTTTAGTCTTTGAAAAATAAATTTTGTTTGGTTTCACGAGAGATTTCCTATTGAGATGTGAATACTTTTTGTCCATCCATCCATCTTCTGCTTGGACTTTTATTGAGCATCTACTATGTGTCTGATACTGTCTGTGGAATTCAAAGAATTCAGTGATATTTTCTGGATTTCAGTTAGGCTATTTGAAAATATTGAATCTTCTCCCTGCTTTATATACTAAAAGGAAGTGAAAGGTGAGCCCCATCATGAGGCTCCAGTTTCATTGGCTAGAGGATTAAACATGTTCTTTTTTTTTTTCAGCAAAATTTTTAAAATAATAAATTATATAGCTGATATTATTTCTTGAGACAGGAAGATTGCAATAATCCTGATAATTAATATTAGTTAACATAATACAAAACTTAGAGTGGCAATAACACAGCAAGTTTTCCTCTCCCCCAGGTCACACTCTGATGTGGGCCGGAGAATTCTCTTCCATCTGTGACTCTGTCTTCCAGAGCATGTGTCTTCCTAGACTACTGTGGCAGAAGAAGAGAGTGATGGAGGCCACAAACTTGTTCTCAGCTGTCTAGGTCAGAAGTGATATGTATCCATTTCTCTCACTTCACTGTCTAGAAGTAGTCATGTGGCCTCCTTTTAAAAGAAAGAAAGAAAAAACCAAAAACTTGAGAAGTACTGGAAAGCAAACATTTGCAGTTTGAATACTCTATCTTCCACAGAGACATCACTAAAGATGTGTTCACAGCTGTTTGTTTGGAGAAGTGGTGGTTGAAGGTGTGCTAGGCAATCTATATTTTCAAGAATTAGAAAGCAGTTATACCTTAGATTTAAGTTATTACATGGAGGCAGTCCTTTCTTTGGATATACGGACTACAGTGGACCAAAGACATAGGTATAGAAGAGCATTCCTTTATACCACTTTGATATGCTGCCTGCTTGGAATTTCTTAACTCTAGTATAAGTCTAGCCCAACTGTCCCTTGAGTCAAGCCTCAAATTTAAGATTCTAGCTATAATTTAGTTTAAACAGTCAATTTCAAAAATAGATGTTAGATTTTGCTTTAAGAGAGAGACAGTTGTTACACTTAAAGAGTAGCTCATAAAAGCCATCCAGAGATTCTCAAAGAAACTAATGGGCATGTTATAGTGAATATGGTTTACTACCTCTCTGGAAACTAGGGCAAAAGTGGCAGTCTATAACTCAGTACAACACAGTTTTCCCCTCAAATTGAGTAGGCATATGGCTTTCAATTACAATTCAGCAACCGTGTCAAATCTTGAGATCTAACTGTAGCTCATGCTTCCTCTTCTAAAATGGTTGATTTGGGAAAGCAACCAATAACAGAAGCATCAGGCAGGTGTTCCTGAATTGTCTGCTGGTCCATTTGGTAATTCTTGCAGACCCTTTGGCAAGGCTGCCTGCTGATAAACTCAAACCTGCTCATTGTTAGAGATTCATGGATCAGGAAATGAATACCTTAAAGTGAATGATTTCATGTGCAGCGAACACCCAGGGATTTCTATTTACCTATGAGACTGTGTGGGCACCATTTGATTATGAGACATATGCTGAGACAGCAGGGTTTGAACTAAACACAAACAAAAATGTACCATTTGGCTTAGGCATATTGATAAACAAGAGCAAACTATGTTCCCCAATGATATTCCTGTTACAAATGGACAAATTAAAATTCTGAGGCGTGTCTTTGAGAGTCAAAGTGGCCCAAAGTTACACTGATAGGTGGTTAATTAGCATGAAAATGTGTGATATGGAGGCAGACTCGAGAGTTATCTTTCTTTATTCATTGAAATCAACTACTATTCCAGATCTGATCTGCATTACTATGCAGACTTGGGTCAAAATAACTTGGGCTAAAACTGTTTTGGCAGTTTGAAAATAAGTTCCAATAAAATATGTAGGGATTAGGGGACTTTCCTAGTGGTCCAGGGATAAAGACTGTTCTCCCAGTGCAGGGGACCAGGGTTCAATCCCTAACCTGGGAACTATATCCCACATGCTGCAGGTAAGATCAAAGATCCCATGTGCTGCAACTAAGACCCAGTACAGCTAAATTAATAGATGGATAAAATAAATGCAGATGAACATTTTTTAAAAATATGTAAGGATTGCATAAGAAGAATGTTCAGTCTATTCTCAGCCTATTAGTTTAAAATGTTTCATAAGTGAAAACTTGTTTTTGTAGGTAAGATACATGTAGACAGGAACCCTGTGTTGTTTCTCAAAAGGTGAAAGAATTCTTAATAAATTGGACTCCATTGCAGTGACTCTCAATCTTTCTTGTACTTTATTTTTATCAAGGGAGATTTATAAAGTTCTCATACCTAAGTTGGTCTGCAGAGAAGGATAAGCACCAGGATTTTTAAAGTGCTTCATGTGATTTTAACATGAGACTGTGGTTAAGAATCACAGTTCAAATGCTTGTTATGGGCAAAGCCCTCTTTGGGTCAATAAAAGATACTTAGAAAACAATACGAGTTGCCAAAGGCAGATATTCTGGACAGAATTATTATCTAAGATGCTTATAAATGGGTTCCAAAATCACTGCAGATGGTGACTGCAGCCATGTAATTGGAAGATGCTTGGTTCTTAGAAAGAAGTCTATGGCAAACATAAACAGTCTATTGAAAAGCAAAAGCATCACTTTGCCGACAAAGGTCGATCTGGTTAAAGCTATGATTTTTCCAATAGTTATATATGGATGTGAGAGTTGGACTATAATGAAATCTGAGTGCCAAAGAAGTGATGCTTTTGGATTATGATGCTGAAGGACTCCTGAAAGTTCCTTGGACAGCGAGGAGATTAAACTAGTGAATCCTAAGGGAAATCAAGCTTTGGCCACCTGATGCGAAGAGCAGACTCATTGTTAAAGACCCTGATCCTGGGAAAGATTGAAGGCAAAAGGAGAAGAGGACAGCAGAAGATGAGATGGTTGGATGGCATCACCAATGCAATGGACGTGAATTTGGGAAGTCTCAGGGAGATGGTGAGGGACAGGGAGGCCTGGTGTGCTGCAGTCCATGGGGTTGTAAAGAACTGGATATGACTTAGGGACTCAACCACAACAACATGTTTACAAAATTGTTTTTGACCTTAATGGAATCATAGGAAAAGAAAGAGAGAAAAAATGAAAAATACATAGTAAAGAAATACCTCAATATACAAATCAGCTTTTATCAATTTCATCTTTGAGATTTTGTCAGAATGACAAAATCTAAGAAAGCCTTAGAAAGAAAAGGCGTTCTAAGACTCCTAAGAAAAGACATTCTGTGTACTTTGGAAAGGACTCAGGGAAAAAGATAATCAGGTTACATGTATTTCCTTAAGTCTTACTTTCCTCAAGTCTTACTTTCCTCATCTTAGAAATGATATTAATAGGTAAGAATATCATGAAAGTACCTTCTAAGTTCAAAGTTCTGTGATTCAAAGTTCCTTCTTTGATTTCAAGTCCCTGTTATTTTAAACCAAAGTACAAATCTTTCAAAAATTATCAATTTAATCATTTAATTCAAAATTCTAGTTGGGCCCATGAAATTGTGAAGTTCAAACATACTATGAGCTATAGCACAGTTTGTATATAAGCCTTTACACTGAGAAGAACACACCTGGAAAAATAAGCTTCTGTTATCACAGATAATGTTTCTGAATGACTTCAGCTCAAATGGGTCTGTGTAGGAACTGCATAGACCTAGCAAAGCACAAAGTGTCTTTCCGATAAATATGAAAAGGCAGTTGTGTCCTTCAGATAAGTGATTAACTATCAAATAGTTTTCATGAGAAAAAAAAAAAAAAAGACAACTAGATTTCAAAAATAACTTTATTTCCATGTAATAGTGGGATTTCTATTATAAAGACAGATTTTTTCACAGAAAAATCACAAAAATAAAGTACAAAAGCATGTGCGATTAAAGTTACAGGAAGGTGAGCCTTTTATCAAAATTCACTTTAATTGATTTCTGTTTGAAGAACTTCTTAGTGATATGTCTTATTAACAATTTATTTATTTCAATTTTAATATTTTTAAAGCACTTTCACAAGAGAGCCTCACTTTTTTATGAAGAGAAAGTGATTTACTATTAAGTGAAAGTTGCTCTGTCATATCCAACTCATTGTGACCCCATGGACTATACAGTTCAGGGAATTCTATAGGCCGGAATACTGGAGTGAGTAGCCTTTTCCTTCTCCAGTGGATCTGCCCGACCCAGGAATTGAACTGAGGTCTCCTGCATTACAGAAAGATTTTTTTTTTACCAGCTGAGCTATCAGGGAAACCCTGATTTGCCATTGGATAGATGAAAATAGAAATCAAGATAAGAAAGTAGTGACATAGTGAAGTTAAAATGAAATTTTAGAATCTAAGAGGTTAGAATCGAATAATCTTAGTCTAGATCCTTGGTCTTTGAGAATATCCTAAGGCCATAAGATATAGGATTTTTCTAAATGTCACTTAGCTAGTTAATTACAGCAGAAGGACTGTAGTTAAGTCCTTTTTTCTTTTCAGTGTTTCACGTTGTGTTCATTTTGGCAAAATTAAATGAATACTTAGAGGTGGTGGCAATTCTAAAACTCAGTAATTTATTAGGACAATCACTGTCTCCAAGTGCAAGAAATTTCCCCTGGATACTCCTTTCTAAGCTCACAAACAATGGGAGGTCTACACAATAGTATTATGATCACAATACTCCAAACAGAACTTGGGAAGACATTAAGACCCATTTATCATACCATATTCTGAGCAACTTTGTATGGAGTAGTAAGGGAATAGTTTTGGATTATTCACAACAGATGCTAAATAGCATCTGTAACTGATTTCTTTATCCAAATGGATCTTAAACAACACTACTGCATTTATAGACAAAGCATTTTTAAGTGGTGGATTCTATACCACCCAAAGTGTAAGTGAAAATGTTAGTTGCTCAGTTGGTGTCTGACTCTTTGTGACCCCATGAGCCATAGCCTGCTAGGCTCCTTTGTCCATTACTTTCTCCAGGGAAGAGTGCTGGAGTGGGTTGCCATACCCTTCTCCAGAGGATCTTCTCCACCCAGGAATTGAACCTGGGTCTCTTGAGGGAAGGTTCTTTACAATCTGAGCCACCTGGGAAGTCCATATCACCCAAAGGATAGTGTATTTTTACCACCCAGCTATCTTTGGTAAGCCTGTGAAGTCTAGTACTTCAAATTTGTCTTGCGGAGCTCAAAGTGCATATGCCACATATAAGTATTCTTATCCTCAAAACTTTCTCTGTTTTCTACTTATATTTCCTCTTTTGAGTTCATACAATCCAAATAATAAGGTAATGGAAAATAGATGTAAATGGCAGCTTAGAGTTAATTTATTTCATTTCCTAGAATTTGATACTGAATAAAAGTTATGGCAAAGGTCCTTTACTTGACTGATTGCTTATCAAAGATTTTAACTCCCCAAGATAATCTCACAATCTACCTATATTATTGTCCATCTGTTGAGTATTGATTGATACAGCCAAATCCATGAAATGCACTTGGCATCTTCTTTAATGGTTTACATATTGAATTGGTGATATTACCTGTCCTATAACATTTTATTCCCTTAGACAAAACTGTTTTCTTTAAAGCTTATGTTTTGCAGCTTAACATAAGGGGAACATGAAGGAGGCATGTAAATAACACAATCGGTCAGTCAATCAAATATCTATTCCATAAAAAAAATCCAAAGTATTTTGGACCAAATTATGTTTGTTTTGATCTCCAACACCTTGCCAACCCCCAGTCATTCAGTATTATAGTTGCTCTATAGCTAAGCAAAGAGCAGAGAATGAATCTCAGAAATGAATGTGGGAAGGCAATATTTATCCCAGGTGTTTTGAGAATTGAGAAGTTGTTGGGTTACTGGGCAAGTGAGAATTTGAGTTTTAATAATGTCATTGTTAAACAATTAGCTGAACACACAGGAGGAAATCAAAAAGAAGGTAGAGAAAAAGAACAGCAATTCACAAACAGCATAAGAAGCAGCTAAATGGAACTTAATTTTGTTCATCCAGAGGTAAGACATCCAGGAGAATTAGCCTAAAATGTTGCTCTTCGTTGGTTAGTACAAGATTGTTGCCTAGTGTCCTTAAGATCTTGTAAGGACCTTCCCTTTATTGAGACTGATTGAACACTGAGAGTACTGCATCCTTATTGTGCCCCTGTACTCTTCTTAATGGAAGATAATATGCCCTAATCTTGCTTATTTTTGCCAACAATCAGTTAAGATCAATCATCTTTAACATCTTTGGTGGAAACTTTTGCCAAAATAGAACTGTAATTTCCTGTTCCCATGCACAGTTAGTGGAGTTTGCCTTTACTGAATAGGATTTGACCATTACATCAGTTCAATTAGTACTCTAAATATGGACAGAGAAACCAATGAGTGACTTGCAAGATATTGATATTGGAGTAGAATGCTAAAAGAGAATTGAAAAAGCAAGACATTTGAGGAAAGAAAGGGAGGAAGAAAAAAATCTGTCATCATGAATTCATAACTTTGTGTTGCTTATTGGAAGCATTTGGAATAGTTGTAGGTGTGGATGGAAGTTTTAGATAAAATACTATACATTTGTAAGGAAAGGTTATGACCCCAGCACCCCCTGCAATCCTGAAATGACTGAAAATCAGATAGTTGGATGACATCAACAACTCTATGGACATGAATTTGAGCAAACTCCAGGTACTAGTGATGGACAGGGAAGCCTGGCCTGCTGCAGTCCATGGGGCTGCAAAGAGTCCTACCTGACTGAGCGACTGCAATGAACTGAACTGAATGCTGCTTTACAAACCTATCTCTTTAATTCTAGAATGGATTTCTCAATTGCCTTTCAGAGAATCAGACTTTCAATATGATAATTAGCTACTTTACTTAACTGATAAGCAAATATATCTGTGATCACTCAGATTGACAGAGAGGAAAAAAGAGCAGGAAAGCTAATCCATACTCTAATGACTGCAGATGGCAACACCATCACACATCTCATCCACTCCTCAGTGGAAATTTTCTTAATAATATCCAAAATTATGTCCATTTCATATTTTTTTTAAATGTTACCACTTAATCCCTACTGGGGTTGGTAATTAAAAACTCTCCAGAGTAGATCATAGTTAATCTAAGTTTGTTCTTCCCTCCAGAGCTTTATAATTATAAACTTATTACATTATGGCTCTATGAACTGCCTCATGTTTTATCCATTTCCAAAAGAACATCTTTAAGGCCAGAGATATGGCACAATGCATGGAATGAAATTTAACCAGGTAAAAAGTTTGTTAAAGTCAAAAAACAAGCAAACAATATTCAGAGACAGTGGTCATTTTGGCAAGCATTTGTAAGGTCAATGGCATGCAATGATGACAGTATACTAAGTAGCTAAACTCTCCTTTTGGCTTGGGAGCAAATT
The DNA here is from genome assembly GCA_006408675.1 of Madoqua kirkii. Lineage (NCBI taxonomy): Eukaryota > Metazoa > Chordata > Mammalia > Artiodactyla > Bovidae > Madoqua > Madoqua kirkii. The sequence goes on from SJYC01070053.1 coordinate 7,965, forward strand.
GATTAGGCTGCCTGCTCCTAATAGCCACCTTTGTGCTAAGAAACCTGCTGAGAACTTGGGCAGTGGAACTTAGCTCATTGTCTCATAGAAAAATCAACTTGCATGAACCACAGTACTGACACTTTTTTTGCCAGCTTTGATCGGAAATAATTATATACTTACTTGGACTTGACACATTAAATGTACATGGTAAGTTCTGTGGTTCTGATTTTTAAGGTAGTTGTAATATAGTGGAAAAATAATGTTAAGGAAATGAATATACAATCTTTTAAAAGCTGTAGAAAGAAGAACCACATTTACTCTAGAGATACAATTGTATTTTCAAATTTAAATTTCCTTTAATATGTATATTATTTTTATTTAGATGCTTTTGTTATTTAACTAATTCTAAAAATGTAATATAAACTTAGAAGCATAAAAGTGTGTTCAACTATGATGGATTTTACACAACAGTGAATATATCTTTTTTTTTTTTTTTTTTTAGAGGAAGCACACTGACTGAACTGGTCCCATCATTTCATGGGAAATAGATGAGGAAACAGTGTCAGACTTTATTTTTTGGAGCTTCAAAATCACTGCAGATGGTGACTGCAGCCATGAAATTAAAAGACGCTTACTCCTTGGAAGGAAAATTATGACCAATCTAGATAGCATACTGAAAAGCAGAGACATTACTTTGCCAACAAAGATCTGTCAAGTCAAGGCTATGGTTTTTCCAGTGGTCATGTATGGATGTGAGAGTTGGACTGTGAAGAAGGCTGAGCAACGAAGAGTAGATGCTTTTAAACTGTGGTGTTGGAGAAGACTCCAACATCCTGAGAGTCCCTTGGACTACAAAGAGATTCAACCAATCCATTCTGAAGGAGATCAGCCTTGGGTGTTCTTCAGAAGGAATGATGCTAAAGCTGAAACTCCAGTACTTTGGCCACCTCATGCGAAGAGTTGACTCATTGGAAAAGACTCTGATGCTGGGAGGGATTGAGGGCAGGAAGAGAAAGGAATGACAGAGGATGAGATGGCTGGATGGCATCACTGACTCGATGGACATGAGTCAATGAACTCCGGGAGTTGGTGATAGACAGGGAGGCCTGGCGTGCTGCAATTCATGGGGTTGCAAAGAGTCGGACAAGACTGAGCAACTGAACTCAATTGAACTGAACACTGACTGAAACTACCCACCCTGGCCAGACACCACTGTTACTATTTGCATGAGCTGTTTTATGTCAGGAGGTAAGGAACATGGAGCTAATAAACCACCACCAACTGGATGAGTTCAGGAAGGGTCAAAATCGTCTCTGACCACCTCCAAGAATCCTTCTTGCTGACATCCATCTTGAATGAGCAATGCATCAGGACTCTGAGTCAGAATGATTGGTTGAAGACAAGGGGAAACTAATCCTATTATCATAAATCCTGAGACTGTGAGCCAGACTTAGCCTCTGCTCTCTGCCTGTGCTCCCCTTCCCAATAAAATCTCTTACTTCATCAGCACATGTGTCTCCTTGGACAATTCACTTCCAAACATTAGTCAAGAGCCCACTTTCAGCCCCTGGAAAGGGCTCCCCTTCCTATAGCACTTTCAGTCAATGTCATTTTGAGCAATTGAGTGGGTCACTAATTAAAAGGCTGATAGAGAGTGTTTAGTAATACTACTAAACTCTTCATTTTCATTAGCATATTAAAAAAAATAAAGTCTCCTTGATCCTTTTTAAGAAGAGAGAAGTTTCTCTGATTTTCTTCCATAAACCCAAGGCCAAACACCCTTGAAAAATGTAAACAACACTGTGTTTTCAGATCTGAATGAAAAGCACTAAATTCATTTTCATCAGTCAAGTTATAAGGTATTATCTATATGCTGAAGAGAAAATCCAAAGCCTATAGCTGAACTGTTTATTTTCCATTTTCAGAGATAAATTTAAGGATCATGAATTGCACTCCAAAAAGCATCCAAAGTGCATGGGTAGAACTGTCATAAAGCATGCCATGGAATCAATTGAACATGTGTGTGTGCTTAAAGGATCTTCCAATTTGGCTTAAGCAGGGACTCACTTTCTAGAGGCATGTTAGTCATTTAGCATGACTGAAACTTTAATTTTATTATTTTTTTCCTCTTTTGGATATAAAGTAAAATAGGCAAAATAAATATTGTAAAAGTTAAATTGTTTTTTTCTTTTTTTCTTGTCAACATAATATATCTGGGTAGTTTCTTTAAAAAAAAAACAAAACAAACAGACAAATCAAACCAAAGTAATTAAATTCAAGTGAGATAATTATTTTCAGCATAAGTTTACAACCAATGTCAAAAGTACTCATTGAACAAGCTATTGTGTTCCAAAGCAGTCCATAGAATACAAAATATATTGATTGTCCTGGGAGACTTTACATTTTAAATGCCATCATAAATTTAATCCAATTATATAAAGTAATCATTTGAGATGCAGGAAAAGAATTTGTTTTCTACTAACCAATTGCCTTAGCCTACTGTCATTTTTCTCCTTACCAATTTTTTCTGCACTATAATATTTGTATATTGTGACTATTTTACACCATTAGTACTTTTTATTTAAATAGCAACTTTTAAGGCAAAGAATATCTTTGTATCTATTTTCTGAGAAATAATATAGGACTATTTTGAAGATAAATACGATTGTATTCTGGTAGTTCAACTTTTCTCTCCTCAACACTCAGTAACGTGAACATATTTTGTCAAGCTTCGGGGCAAGTGATACCATGAATTAGCAACCCCTCTGCTTCTAAGGCATAAAAGACCTTAAAATGACAATTAAGAAACACCAATGGGAAAAAGAATTGAGGTTTTCTTGAAAACTGACAGACTAAGTTTATCAATGATAGAGCAGAGAAGAGGAAAATAATAATTCTTTCTGATTTTTGTAAAGACTATTACAAAATTATTTTGTAGCAGTCTCATATTAATTCTTAAGGAACTTTTAACATAATTAAATAACATAAAATAGATTAAAATATATTAAGTAATCCAGTTTACTAGATATGCAACACAAGTTAGGCAAGTGTTTTATCAAAGTTTAAATTTACAGATGAGGAAGCTGAAGCATAGAGTAACTTTCTTGCCAATGGCCATGGAAACTGCACAGTAAGCCCAAGACTAGGAGTCATGTCTTTTGCATCCTAAAGATTTTTTTCAAGAAAAATCCCCCTCAAATTAATAAATTGTTAATGATCTATTATCAAAAATTAACAAAATGAAAGCAATCATAGGATTTCCTTTATGAATCTCTGTGATGAACAGAGGCTGAAATCAAATGGATTGACCAGTATGATATTCCTGGGACAGCTCCTTGTGAAATGGTTTTCAACCCTCAATCTTTTTCTCAGGAACACTTGATTATAAGACTTAGGTGCTTAAAGTGCATAAGACGGAGCTACTTTCTAAGAAGAACTGCTTTTAAAGACCCTGTGCAGCTTAAATATCATCAAAGCAGTGTGCTTAAGAAAGCAGAATTTGATTCCTGGACAGAACCCATGAATCTGCATGTTAAACAGACACTCAAAACTGATCCAGGTAACCCAGGGACCTCTAAATGGAGGTCTGTTTAGACTTTTGATTAGTTTAGGCAATTATTAAATGAAAGGACTTAACAAATGAGATAGGCATGTTATTAGATATCATGTAAGATAAATAAAGCCTTCCCTGGTGGCTCAGTCAGAAACAGTCTGCCTGCAATGTGAGAGACCCAGGTTCAATCCCTGGGTCAGGTATATCCCCTGGAGAAGGAAATGGCAACCCACTCCAGTAGTCTTGCCTGGAGAATCCCATGGGCAAAGGAGCCTGATGGACTACAGACCATGAGGGTCACAAAGAGTCAGACACAATTGAGTAAATAACACACACACACACACACATACACACAGAAGATAAATAAAAGTTTCATTTATCCACAGAATAGACTACTACAGCAGAGTCTCCTGCACCCACACGGCCAGACCAGCTAACCTCAATGCTGTCCTAAAGGCACAGTTTTTAGTTGAAGGTTGCAGATTAATTTTCATGGCCCGTTTAGTCCTTGGTCTCTCTGCTTTGCCTGGCAACAAAGGGGCCAATTAGTGAAGATGGTTTCAGTACTTTTTTCAAAGACAAATCCCTTCCCAGGAGGGAATTACATAAGCCCACAGACATATTTTGAATAACATGAGAAATCAATTCTAGGAGGGGCCAAATATTCTCATTGTGGGTTGAAGGAAAACAAAGTCATTAATCTTTTGTGGATAAGTGAAAAGTTGACCAATGTGGGTAGGGTTTTGGGCAAGATAGAATCAAACTTTTGCAAGGTGATATCACAAAGAAGGCAATACTTTCTGTGTGTTTTAACTGTAATTAATGATAACACTCAATTTTTATACAATGTAACAATGTACCTAAATAAAGTAGTATATATTTATTCAGGGCTGTTATGAAAACAACACAAAATGAAGAAATTTGGCTACATAAAGGAGGAAACAAAATATAATCTTTTACTCTAAATTTTCTTAGCAGTGTCTTATAAAATCTTCACATTATGGGAAGCTTTTAATCTATCACCCAACTTCTAAGTTTCCCATTGAAAGTGCATTTTTATTGAATTGCATTTAAATTATTTAGCTGTTTTTATGGGTATAAGGTAATCAGAAACATAATGTATCACACAGCTCCCCAAATGTTCCCAATGGATGTCTTTCTGCTAATTAAATGTACACCACTGTTAGGAGGGAAGAAAAAGGTTTGAGATTTATTTACTTTTTTCCTCTCTCTCTCTCTCTCTTTTTTTAATTGTTACTTTATTTAAAAAGAAAATTAAAGGTCAGTTGTTAATTAGCTATTTTGAAAAGTGTCCATTAATATTATATATATTGCTGCATACAAATAGAATTAAATTCTTAGGTCATATTGGAACTAAATAGATTATTTAATTTTCAGGGCACATTATAAACTGAAGTCTATAGGAGAAACTGATACAGGCACAGAGAAAGACTAAACTATAAGAGGGTATGTGTGTAGAAAATCTGGGCTTCTCAAGTGCTACTAATGGACCTGATTGCCAGTGCAGAAGTCTTAAGACACCTGGGTTTAATCCCTGGGTGGAGAAGATTCCCTAGAGAATGGCATGACAACCTACTCTACTATTCTTTCCTGGAGAATTCCATGGACAGACGAGCCTGGCAGGATACAGTCCATGGGATTATAAAGAGTCAGACACAACTGAAGTGACTTAGGACTCATGCATGTTAAGAAAATCTATAGATTTTCTGTATATTTGTTCAAGTGCTAAGTTCTACAGTGACTAAATAGAGGTACACTGAATGCTTAGGTAATTCTCTGGGTTACTGCTGATACCAATAACCAAAATTTGCCTTAGAGTTACCTCAGGCGTTTAAAAAATGAGTAAATAAAGGCTATGAGGAAAACAAATACATAGAAATTTAGAAAAACCTACATCTGAGTGCAAGAGATACAGTGATCTTTCATATGTGTACCAATTCATTAAATTAGGCCAAAATACAGACTGCTTGGGGCTGGTGCACAGGGATGATCCAGAGAGATGATATGGGGTGGGAGGTGGGAGGGGGTTTCAGGATTGGCAGCTTGTATACACCCATGGCTGATTCATGTCAATGTATAGCAAAACCAATACAGTATTGTAAAGTGAATTAAGTAAAAATAAAATTAAAATAAGAAAATATTCAATTGCCCAAAATTTAGTATGCATTAATAGTGTAAATTATAATCAGATTAGGTATTTCTCTCATAGCTCAGACAAGAATCTGCCTGCAATGCAGAAAACCCAGGTTCAATTCCTGTGTCAGGAAGATATTCTATAGAAGGAAATGGCAACCCACTCCAGTATTCTCGCCTGGAGATTCTCATGGACAGAGGACCCTGGTAAGCTACAGTCCATGGGATCACAAGAGTCGGACACAATTTATCAACTAAACTGCATAATCAAATTACATCAATGTAGAAGAACTGATGCTTTTGAATTGTGGTGTTGGAGAAGACTCTTGAGAGTACCTTGGACTGCAAAGAGATCCAACCAGTCCATTCTAAAAGAGATAAGTCCTATGTGTTTTTTGGAAGAACTGATGCTGAAGCTGAAACTCCAGTACTTTGGCCACCTCATTCGAAAAGTTGACTCATTGGAAAAGATTCTGATGCTGGTAATGGACATGAGTGTGAACAAACTTGGGAAGATAGTGAAGGACAGGGAAGCCTGGTATGCTGCAGTCCATGGGGTTGCAGAGAGTCGGACATGACTTAGCAATGAAACAACAACAAGTTTAACTACTTAGAGAAAAGATTAGGTCACTGTAGAGGTAAATTTCTTTAGATTTCTAAATGCCATCTGAGTATTAATCAGAGCAGAAATTCAGAGGAGAAACCATCTGAAAGTGAAGGGGAAGGCAAACAGAGATAATTAATAGCATATTAGAAATAAAACATCATGAGTTCAATGGATTTCAAGGGAACATGTAGATTATACTAAGATCTTACGAGGAAGGGAAACTGCTGAATGCCTACATCTTTGTGATTCCCACACTGAGGTAAGACAGAAACACAGACAGTGGCCAACCAGGAGCTGTCTCTTATACACATCTAGATGTGTATAAGAGACAGACAGGGAGGCCTGCATGCTGCAATTCATGGGGTCAGAAAGAGTCAGACATGACTGAGCGAGTGAACTGAACTGAACTGAGTAGAAAATTTGAATATTTAAAAGAAATACAGGATAAATAAATTATTATTCCCTAAATTATTTTTGCTAAATAATTTTCAATGTTGCCTATGGCCTTCATGTCCTCTGAGTCTTCTCTCCTTGCCTTACAAATGACAACCTTCTTGCTGGATTTCCTCACAGTCTTTTCCTGATTTTCCTATCTCCCTGGTGTGTCTGAATCTCTTCTTTTTATAAGGATTGGATTAAGGTCCTCTTTAAAGACATTTTAGTTTAATCACTTCTTTAATTATCCTATTTCCAAATAAGATCATAGTCTGATATCCTGAGGTTGAGGTGTCAAAAATATAAATTTTGGGGAATCACAAATCAGTCCATAACAGAATAATATCCTGGTATATTACAAACAGCATTGAGTGACTCTTAGCCCTAGTACGTGGTATAAATAAGGAATTATTGTGTGACTCTAGGCAGTATAACAGTGATTTAAGTCATGGAGGGTTTTTTTTAATATTTTAAAAAATTTATTTATTTTTTTTTTACTTTACAATAGTGTTGGTTTTGCCATACATCAACATGAACCCACCACTGGTGTACACATGTTCCCAATCCTGACCCCACCCCCACCCCCCACCTACCTCTTCATACCATCCCTCTGAGTCATCCCAGTGCACCAGCCCCAAGCATCCTGTATCCTACATCGAATTCAGGAGAAGATTCCAATTCTAACTCCTCATCTACAAATTGAAAAAACTGCAGTAAGATGTGTAACTTCACAGTTTCAGTTTCATTATTTAAATAATAAATATTTCTGAAGGTTTAATGATTAAATAAAATATGTTTAAAGCATTTAGATTATTGCACAGAAC
>SJYC01070055.1:0-20506 GCA_006408675.1 Madoqua kirkii
TTATAAGATGTTTTAAAGTTGGAAAAATGAATCCTCCAAAGTTCTTTAAACTTGCTTTGACATTTCCATATAAATTTAGATCTTTTGCACTTAGGTTCTTCACATTTCCATACAAATTTAGATCAGGTGACTAATTTCTCAAAAAAAAAAAGTCAAGATTTTTATAGGGATTGCATTGAAACTATTCACCAGTTTGGCAAAAGTTGGAATCTTCAAGCTGCTGAGTCTTCCAGTTGATGAACATAGAATGTCATTCCATTCATACAGATATTCTTTAATTCCATTTAACAATGTTCTTTAGTTTTAAATGTATAAGCCTTAGACTTTTATCTATTAGATATAATCCTAAACCTTTACTTTTAGGTGCTAATTTGAATAAATTTATTTCCTTAATTCATTTTTTAAATTTTTATTGGCATTATATGTAAATGCAGCTTTTTTATATATATTAATCTGTATTTCTCATTCTTACTAAGCTCCTTTATTCTTTCTTTTTTGAGGCAGGAAGTGTTATTTACAATTTCCTCAGTACAAGTTTATATTATCTGAGGAGAAGGTTTTACTTGTTTTCTGATCACATTGTAGTTTGTTGCTTGATTTTACTTGCTAGAATGTCTAATATAGTACTAAACAGAAGCAGTGAGAACTGAAGTCCTTTCCATGTTACTGATTTCAGGGTGAAATATTCAATCTGTAATCACTAAATATAGTTTTAGCCCCACAGTTTTTTACTGTGTCCTTTATCAGATTGAACAGTTTCGACTCCTAGTTTGGTGAAAATTTTTGTTTATTAATGGGTGGTGAATTTTGTCAAATATTTTTTCTCACCAATTAAGGTGATCATATAACTCTTATCCCCTTTCATGGATCACAACCTTGTAATGACAAAGGAGCTTGAAGAACTCAATGAAGCTATGAGCCAGGCCATGCAGAGCCAGCCAAGATGGACAGGTCATAATGAAGTTCTGACAGAACATGGTCCACCGGAAGAAGAAATGATAAATCACTCTAGTATTCTTGCTAGAATACTGGAATTGGACATGTTAGAATTCTAGAATTGGACGTGCATTCAAAATTTGGAAAGGAATACTGTATATTGTCATCCTGCTTATTTACCTTCTATGCAGAGTGTGCATCATGCAGAATTCCAGGCATGAACTCACGAACTGGAATCAAGATTTCTGGCAGAAATATCAACAACCTCAGACATGCAGATGATACCACTCTAAAGGCAGAAAGTAAAGAGAAACTAAAAAAGCCTCTTGATGAGGGTTAAAGAGGAGAGTGAAAAAGCTGGCTTAAAACTCAACATCAGAAAAACTAAGATTATGGCATCCAGTCCCATCAGTTCATGGCAAATAGATGGGGGGAAAGTAGAAATAGTGACGGAGTTTATTTTCTTGGGATGCAGAATCACTACAGATGGTGATGGTGGCCACGGAATTAATAGACACTTGCTCCACGGAAGAAAAACTATGGCAAACCTAGACAGCATACTAAAAAGCAGAGACATCACTTTCCCTACAAAGGTCCATATAGTCAAAGTTATGGTTTTTCCAATAGTCATGTCAGACGTGAGTTGGACCATAAAAAATGGTGAGCACTGAAGAATGAACACTTTCGAACTGTGGTACTGGAAGAGGTTCTTGATAGTCTCTTAGACAGAAAGGAGATCAAACTAGTTTATTCTAAAGGAAATAATTCCTGAATAGGCATTAGAAGGATTGATGCCAAAGCTAAAGTTCAAATACTTTGGCCACGTGATGCAAAGAGCTGACTCTTTGAAAAGATCCAAAGTTGGACATGACATAGAGATTGAACAACAATAACTACAAACAAAGCTAGTGGAGATGATGTGATTCCAGCTAAGTTATTGAAAAATCCTAAAGGATGATGCTGTTAAAGTATTGCACTCAATATGTCAGCAAATTTGGCAAACTCAGCAGTGACCACAGGACTGGAAAAGCTCAGTTTTCATTCCAATCCCAAAGAACGATACTGCCAAATAATGTTCAAGCTACCATACAATTGCACTCAATTCATATACTAATAAGCTGATGCTCAAAATCCTTCAAGCTAGGCTTCAGCAGTACATGAACCAAGAACTTACAAATCTATAAGCTAGGTTTAGAAAAAGCAGGGGAACCACAAATCAAATTGTCAAGAGTTGTTGGATCATAAAGAAAGCAAAGGAATTCCAAATAAATAAATTAAATAAATCTACTTCTGTTTAACTTACTATGCAAGAGACTTTGTGTGGATCACATCAAATTGTGGAAAACTCTTCAAGGATGGGAACACCAGACCACCTTACCTGTCTCCTAAGAAACCTGCATGCAGATCAAAAACAGCAGCTAGAACCAGACATGGAACAATAGACTGGTTCAAAATTGGGAAAGGAATAAGACTAGATTGTATATTGTCTCCTTGCTTATTTAACTTCTATGCAGAGTACATCATGTGAAATGCCATGCTGGATGAATCACAAGCTTGAATCAAGTTTGCCAGCATAAATATCAGCAACTTCAGGTATGCAGATGATATCATGCTAATGGTATAAAGTGAAGAACTAAAGAACCTCTTGAGGATGAAAGAGGAGAGTGAATAAGCTGGATTAAAACTGAGCATCCAAAATATAAAATCATGGCATCTGGTCCTATCACTTCATGGCAAATAGAAGGGGAAAAATTGGAAGCAATGACATATTTTATTTCCTTGGGCTCCCAAATCACTGCAAGTGGTGACTTTGTGCATGCTCAGTCACTTCAGTCATGTCTGACTAATTGCGACCCTGTGGACTGTAGACCTCCAGGCTCTTCAGTCCGTGGGATTCTCCATGTAAGAATACTGGAGTGGGTTGCCATGCCCTTCTCCAGGGTATCTTCCTAACCCATGGATTGAACCTGGATCTCCTGTATTATAGGCAGATTGACTGAGTCACCAGAGAAGACCATAAAGAAGGTTGAAATGAAGTGAAAGTCATTCAGTCGTGTCTGACTCTTTGTGACCTCATGGGCTATACAGCCTATGAGATTCTCCAGGCAAGAATACTGGATTGGGTAGCTGTTCTTTTCTCCAGGGGATCTTCCCAACCCAGGAATTCAAGCCAGGTCTCCCTTATGGCAGGAGATTCTTTACCAACTGAGGCACCAGGGATGCCCAAAGAAGACTGAGCACTGAAGAACCGATATCCTTGAACTGCTGTGCTGGAGAAGACTCTTGATAGGCCCTTGGACAGCAGGGAAATCAAACCAGTCAATCCTAAATCAAATCAACCCTGGATATTTGTGGAAGAACTGATGCTTAAGCTGAAGTTCCAAAACTTTGGTCCCTTGATGCAAAGAGCTGACTCATTGAAAAAGACTTATGCTGGGAAAGACTGAAGGCAAAAGAAGAGGATGGCAGAGAGAATATGGTTAAATAGCATCAGTAATTCAATGGACATAAATATGAGCAAACTCAAATTTATAGTGAGGACAGGATACTGAAGGCCAGGAAAGCCTGATATGCTGCAGTCAATGAAGTTGCAAAGAATTAGACATGACTTAGTGACTGAACAGCAGCGATGACTTTTAGCCATTATTTTCTTTCAACGTCATTAACCTGGAATGGGTATGGGATCATTTCCAGGCTAAAACATCAGATCATTCCTCTTTTCACTAAGATTCCAAAGTTTTTTGAATAAAATCTGCTCAAGTTACTATTTACCCTTTGTCAGAGTCCAGAGTACAGAAGTTGCTGTTTTGATAACTTTTTTTCTAGTTTTATTATTGCTTTTTAAAGAGAATATTCACTGTGTTTATTGTCTAGCCATTGCAGGAGTCACTCCCTATCTCTATATAGCTATTATTCTTGAATGAACTTAATTTCAGACTTAAATTTTCCTTTTCTGTAAAAAGGATTATTAACCCTCCATTGGATTGTTGGGAATCTTAAATATGTAATATATTGGAAAATGATGGTGTACTGAACTACCTTGTGCATAACATATTCAGTAAATATTTATTGCATTCAAATTTTCTTTATTCAATTGAATATTCAATTGCATTGAATATTGCATTCATTGCATTAATAGAACAGGATCATTAAGAAGTGACTGAACAGTGTCTGTGGGATTTTGCTATAACCTGGGGAGCTCTTTTGACTCCCCAGTTGAATTAATAAAGACTGATGAATCATTCTTCCTTGTTCTATTGGATAGACACCTTCGCATCCTTTTATAGTCTACTTTTTAAATAAGAGCCACCTTGCGACAATCTGCCTTTCTTCTTGAGACTCAGAACATTTTACTTTCAGCTGCCCCTTAGTTAATAAAAGTAGAACAAATCTTGATATGCAAGTGACTCTCAAAAAACAGGGTTTTGAACTGGCTCCACTTTTATGCAGATTCTTTTTTCAACTGTAAATGCTATGGTACTACATGACCTGTGGTTGATTTGAATCTATGAGTTTAGAATCGAGGATAAGGAGTAACTGTCATTGGAGGACGGACTGTAAGTTATATGTAGATTTTCAAATTTGTGGAGTGTTAGCTAGCCTGCCACCTGCATAGTTCAAGGGTCAGCTGTAAATCTTATTTATTGGGTCCTTTGAAAAGGCCAGTAGCAATACCCTAGGTAATAACTTACCATAATAACAAAGATCCATTAAAAATGTTATTTTTTATGGGTAGGTTTTGTATATCACAAATATCTAACATCAATAAGCAGGCAGAAAAATACCCTGGTAAGTCCAGAGAAAATAAAGTTTGCTGTCTTCCAGCTTATTTTTGCGTCCTTTCCCTTAAGGTTTTGGTTTTCTGCTGTGTAATATGTTTTGTTATGATATGTATATTGGAATCGTGGCAAACTTGTAGAGAAATAAATGGCAAGGAAGAAACAAAACCTTTATATGAAACTTTGGTATGAACTAGGATTCGGCCCTATCTAGCAAGAGTCTATAATTTTAACTAACCCTTGTGGGATCAAAGCAATATTCTGGAATTCTCTAAACTAAACTATTCTCTGTCTTCTTGCCTGAAATTGCTCATTACTACAATTCAGTATCCACAGCCATGGCTTCTAGTGGGGAACATGTTATCTTGGTAGGGATATTACATTTATTTCATACAAGTATGGATATAGACTATAAACAGATATCATTTTAAAGTTTCCCAGTAGAAAATGTGTTAAATATGTAGGAAGAAAATATAATAAATAATGACAATTGAACTTGGTGACTTTTTATCATGTATGCATTTCTTGATTTATTCTTTATTCCATTATTTGTATCCCTCCTCTTTTTCTAACTTTTTCAACATATTTTATCTTATTTCTCATATCTACTTTTCTTAATAATTTTTAATATGTTTTTTTTCTGCTTCATCCATGTCCCCCTTTCTTTTCCACATAACGACTCACTCACACTTGTTTGTCTTTGTCTTTTCAATACTATTTCAAATATGTCCAAGTGTAGTGGGAACAGTTTATACTCTTCAAATAAGCCACTTGAAGAAACAGTTAATGTTATCTTCCTAATAAAGAATTTCAATCGCTGAGGCCATAAATATCTCAAAGATGATTATCCTTGTATTTTCATTAGAGCCAAGGTTTTGTTTGGTGTTTTGGTTTTAAACAAACACTTGTCCAGCAGTGCAGCTCACCAATATAGAAGAGAATTACAATGTACTTCCAGCCAAATTCAGTTTATTGTCAATTTCAGTAGTGTTTCTTATGGTAGCAATTATTCTCTGTAAGCCTGCAAGCAAGCAGCAGAAAACTGAAATCATCAAAGAATTTTTATCTGCAGCAATTCCAGAAATGGCAGGTAGCTGATAGTTTAAACTTTACCTCTCTGCAGTGGAATAGTGCAAATAGGAGAATGCCATCTGCCTGCTCCTGGAGGCTTTCTGAAAAATATAACCAAGTTAATAAAGATTTGGGGTGATATTTGATGACTTTGGTTACTATTGCTTTGGATGCTACAACATAACTATAACCCTTTGCTGCTGCCCTGGACACTTTTGAGACAAATTTCATCAGCATTGCTTTTTTAACATATGAATTAGATACTTGGATGTTTGTCAAAATTTTCTAAATACCCGGAGCGAGATCTTCTAATGTTAGTTCTTTGATGTAATCTGGAAAATAGGGTAATTGCTGAGATTTACATGAATAGAAGGTAATGTAAAAATGGGCAACCAGATCTGGATTTATTTTTAAAAGAATTCTTAGGAGATTAGATTAAAGAATGATTTTAAATGTCACCCTGGTTGCTCTTCCTGTTGATGATAATTTATTTAGAGCATACTAGACAGCAAGTGGATTACTGCTTTCTGTAAATGTTTTAAAAGAAGATTTTTCTGTATTTCTTTGATTATTGATGCAACAAATATGTATTGATCTTATTTGCTGTGCTGTGAAAATACAGTGATCAGCAAAGATGTGAGTTTGAAACAATGACCAAGACAAATGCACTCTTTTGTAACTTACATTCCAGCATAGAAGAGTATTAGCATCAAAACTTCTTAAGTACAATTTTAATAATTGTACAAATCCATCAGTTAGATGGAGAATAAGGGTATAAAATAAGATTATATGATCTGAATATTTGTATTTCCTCCAGAATTCATCTTAAGTGATCTTAAACCCTGAATATTTGCTGGAAGGACTGATGCTGAAGCTGAAGCTCCAGTGTTTTGCTGAAGCTGAAGCTCCAGTGTTTCCAACAGATGACTCATTGGAAAAATCCCTGATGCTGGCAGAAGGAGCAGAGAGGGTCAGAGAATGAGATGGCTGGATGGCATCACTGATGCAATGAACATGAACTTAAGAAAACTCGGAAATGGTGAAGGACAGGGAGGCCTGGCATGCTGCAGTCAGTGGGGTTGCAAAGAACTGGACAGGACTAGGTGACTGAACAACAACATAATTCATATGTTGAAATACTGATGCTCAATGCGGTGAGTGTTTGGTAGATAGACAATTAAGTCACAAGGGAGGAACCTTCATATAATTAGTGCCATTATAAGAGTCCTTTGCATAATCTTGCCTCTCCCATCAAGTGAAGATATAGTGAAAAGTCAGCAGACTGCAAGCCTTCACCAGGAACCAGCTATGATGACATCCTCATCTCTGATGTCCAGGCCCCAGAACTATGAGAAATGTTTCCATTGTTTATAAGCTACCCAGTCTGTGAGTGTTTTTTTTTTTTTTTTCTAACAGCATCCTAAATAGACTAAAATGTAAGGGAACTTGTTCTTGCCTCTAGGAACTTCCTTAAAGAATTTGATGAACCATAAAATATGATTCAGAATTAACTCAGTAAATGAAGACGTGAAAGTGTAAAATGTCAATCCAGGATGAGTGGACAGAGTAGGCAAAAGTCCTGAAATAGAAAAGAATACTCAAAAAAAAAAAAAAAAGGAAAAGAAAAGAAAGCCAGTTGTAGGGAAAGAGTAAATTAGCCAAGATAGCATGATCAGGCTCTCTCACCCTATGGTCTTTTGCTCTTGCCCCACATTTTGTAAGTTATGAGTGTATAAAAGCTGAAATCACTTATAGCACTGCACACGGGCCTCTTATAGCACTGTGCATGAGCGTCATGAGGTACTCACTTGGTCATGGACTAGTTTCTGGGCTATCCCTGTATGAGCTTAGCCATGAAAGCGCTGGCTGCTGCTGCATTGGGGCTACACTAGAGTACTTCCTGGTAATGCAAAGTGAGTTTATATTACGGCTCCATTTTTCTACCTTATGATTATGTTGTGTATTCTGCCTTGGTTGCTGAGGAGAGACACTGTGTTATGGCTGCTGTGCCAGCCAGGAGAGAATAAAAGTGTCTGCAGTTCCTATGGATCCTTCAGTCTTCTTCCAGCCTCTTAGCTCATGCCTTGCATACCACAGGTTCAGGGAACAGTGCAGTAGTGTGAACATTGAGACAACAGGTGCTGTGAGCAGGATCAGTGACACACCAATGTAGTTAGAACACAAACAATAAGGAAAGAGTTATTTGAGGTGAGTTTGAGGAGTAAGCAGGGTTAGACTGTGCAGGAATCTATAGGTTGAGTCAATATTTTAATCTTTAAGAATGATGGAAATATGCTTTATGACTTTAAGCTAGGGAGTAACATGATTTGTTCTTTCAAAATAACTCAATTGGCAATGTAGAGAGTCACTGTTCGAGGACAAGAGTGGGTATTAGGAGGCTAATGCTAACTTATCCCAAAGTTGAAAAAGAGATGAGAACATGTGGGTATTTTCAAATGTTTTAAGTGGCAAAGTGACATATATCAGGATGAATGGAATAGGGAATAGAAGATGCTAAAACTGGTTTTTGTGTCTTTGAAGTGTATCAGTAGAGGTAACAGGGTCAGAATTAGCAGAGATAGTAAGCAGAAAGTTGGCAACACATAAATTTTAACTGTGAAGTAACCTAGACCAGTAAAACATACTGACATGTGGCCACTGAGATCATAGCGGAAATCACCTAAGAAGTATGGAAAAAGAAGCAAAAACTTAGGTTCTAGTCCAGTAGAACTTCAATATTTAAAGTTTGGTTAGAAGATGATGAACAGCAAAGGATATACTGGCAGAGACGTAGGAGAAAAATAGGATAATTTGATTGCTAGGGTGTCAAGAAACACAATATTCTCTATTAGTCATATGCTGCCAGGAACTTAAAACACCTTTCTATAGGAAGTGTACTTCATTCTAATCAGCCTCTTCATTTGCTTGACCATGAAATAAAGGGAACATAAAAACTGCTGACTTTTGTTATTGATTATGGGCATTTCTTTTTCTAGTAGGCTAAAATCAGTCAGAGTACTGCCTGGCTATATGGAAAATCTCTTTTTCATACAAATAGAACTGTAAGTTTAAGCATAGCTTCAGGTGGATAAAAGCATTTCAGTTGCACCTAGGGATTGCAATTCTGTGTTTTACTTACGTTTCTTCTACATTTTTTTCCCTATAATATTAAGGAAAGAATAACGATTATATTGAGCAGTAGTGTGGATTGCATTTGTAATGCTCTGATACATTTAGGGATCAAGGCTGTGTTTTAATAAAGAATTTGTAAGAAGGTAAACTGTATTCTTATAGTGCATTAATATTAGAAAATATCAGCAGTATTTTCTCTTGGAGGAATGTGTTAACATTAAGTGATTATTCTTAATATACAATTTTGATTGCAATGAGGTTTACCTCATATACATTACCTAATTTTATCTGTAAACATTTTTTTTTGAAAGCAGGATCTTGAAAAAAATATATATATGTATACACCCATATTCATAGCAGTGGGTTTCCCAGGTGGCTCAGTGGTAAAGAATCCATCAGCCAAACAGGAGATGTAAGTTTTATCCATGGATCAGGAACATCCCCTGGAGAAGGGAATGGTAACCTATTCCAGTATTTTTTTTTTTTTTACTTTATTCTACATTACAATACTGTATTGGTTTTGCCATACATTGACATGAATCAGCCATGGGTGTACACGATCTCCCAGTGCATTCTTTATTTTAAAATTTATTTTGATAATAGAAATAATTGTATTTTATATTAATATTTTTTTCTTATTTTAATGAAAATTATAGTTGTTTTAATATTACAGTAAAAATATAGGTTCATCCATATTCACAGTAACTATATATATAGTCATGTAGACTATATATATATATGTATATATATATAGGTATATAGAATGCTGCTGCTAAGTCAGGTCATTCATGACCGACTCAGTGCGACCCCTTATGGCAGCCCACCTGGCTCCTCCACCCCTGGGATTTTCCAGGCAAGAAAAGTGGAGTGGGTTGCCATTGCATATATATATATATAGATAGATATATATGTATATATACACACACATACACACACATATGATATATTGGGCTTCCCAGGTGTTGCTAGTCGTAAAGAATTTGCCTACCATTGCAGTAGACCTAAGAGATAGGAGTTTGATCCCTGGTCAGGAAGACCCCCTGCAGAAGGAAGCAATCCACTCCAGTATTCTTGCCTGGGCAGGCTACTGTCCATAGGGTTACAAAGAGTCAGACATGACTAAAGCAACTTAGCATGCACAATATCTTACATGAAATACATAGTTCAACTCTTAAAATTTCTATAGAGAAATTAAATAAGTAACTTAGGATAAAGAATCTATCTGCCAATATAGAAGATGCAAGTTTGATCCCTGAGTCAGGAAGATCCCTAAAGGAGGGCGTAGCAACCTTCTCCAATATTCTTGTCTAGAGAATCCCATGACAGAGGAGTCTGGCAAGTTACAGTCCATAGGGTTGCAACTATCTGGACCCTACTGAAGCAACTTAGCATATATGTAGCATATATATTTATACAGATATAGTTACATAATGCACTAAGATTTTTAATTGAAATATATAATTTGCATAACACAAAAATTCCTGAAGTTTACACTGAAATGCAAAAAGAGATTTTAACCTCTAAATGTAAAAAGATTTTGTTCAAGAGTTAATGAAATTCTTAGATAAATATGACTAGCAGAAATGTCTGTTCCTTTGCTTTGTCTTAGAATCTTTTTTTTTTTTTTTTTTTTGCGTCTGATACTAACCCTCTTCATTTTGTTTCATGGGTTAATACACTCCTATCAGGTTAAATGTTTTTGGTTTTTGAGATTCTTATACATACTCTTTATTTGTAACTATTGAACACTTATACTTTGAATTTCCATTAGTTCTCTCATAAACACTACTGTAGTTGTACCAGTTTAAGAGGGATCTAATCATTCCTACAGTTTTAAGGAGTTAATTCTCTATAAATATACGTCAGTTATTAGATATTGAAATGATTTACCTGGTCAACAGGGAATTCAATGATGAAAAGCAAAAGTTCTGAAATTTCTTTCTTATGACAATATTAGATTTTTGAGGGAAAATTTATAGGCTCTTTTCCATGGAGGATAAAGTAGTAGATTTACCTGTGTTTATAGAGTATCTTTTAAGTTCATAATCCATTAAAGCAGATATAAGCTGATTTTGAATGAACTTCTACCAAAGCATCTCTGATCAATCAGTGAAGAACTGATCCTGTTTTCTACTGCACATTCCACTGTGTATGACGATTTGAAAGAAACAGGATACTGTGGCTACTTGTATAGAAATGAAAAATGGCATTTTATATTCACCCTTTAAAATTTTATGGTGTTCAGCTTCAACTATTTTAAAAGCAATTTGGTAATAAATGAAATAGTCACTTTTGATAATTTCTAACTTTTTCACTGATAATTTTAAACGTATCTTTTCAGGTTATTTTCTCTCCTTACTCCCCCTTAATAATTTGTTTCTTGTTGTGGCTGCTACCATGAGTATCTCTAATCTTCCTCCATTATTTTGTTATAGCATCTTATACTTTACCAAAGTGTTTATAATAATTGTCGCTTTTGATGACAGTCACTCATGCTCAATAAAATACTTGAGGCATATCCCATTAAACTTAGTTAATAGATAAAGGAAACTGAGACACACAAAATGTGGTGAAGGTGTCTTTGAGTTATGTTTTTGAACCTGGAGCTAAAACTTTCTGTAATCTTGACCACTGCATGATTTCCCTCTTTGTGATCAGAAATTTTGCTCCCAGGACTATTTCATAAGGTTGTTTGAGCATCCTTTACATGCTCAGGACTTCACAGGTGGCTCAGTGGTAAAGAATCTATTTGTATTGTTCTGGGAAAGGTAGCTACAAATAGCAACCATTCTTCCTGTACAAGCTTAAGTGCTTCCATGGTCAGTCACTAAATCATGTCCTACTGTTTGTGACTCCATGGACAGTAGCTCACCTGGCTCCTCTGTCTATGGGACTTTCCAGGCAAGAATACTGGAGTGGTTAACATTTCCTACTTTAGGGAATCTTCTCAACCCAGGGATTAATCCTGTGTCTCCTGCATCTCCTGCATTCTGGTGGATTTTCTTTTTTCCACTAAGCAATATGGGAAGCCCTATAAGCTAACTAGGAACCATAAAATTCCTCCTAGAAAATATCTAGAATAAACTTTCATAACCAAAACTACATAGAATATTTTCCCAAAGCTTCTTGGAGCTTTCAATTTTTATATACGTTCATTGGAATTAAGAAACATAAATTTGAAAATAATGGTAATGAAATATATCACAAGGAAAATTACATCATACTGACTTTGAGATTTGTGAAGAAAGCTATTTTCTTCTATATCCTCTTTTGTTCAACTCAGTGGCTCAGTCTACCTTACTGAGTGTTACCTCTAATTCCATAGAAACAGAAGGAGATCTGTGGAATCATAAAGGAGTATAGAAGAATACACAGAAGCATACATGTATAAAGTGTATATATTTTTCAGTATGACTAAATTCCATATCTATGAAGACACAGTCCCAGGTTTTATTCTTCGTTCTAGCTAAATCAACGTTTGAGACCTAATGGAATCATAACATAAAAGTAATGTATTTTTATAATGGCAGGGCAAATTGGATTTGCTCCCAACCTTGAATGGTTCTCTTTCTCATTTTGTAACAATCTGGGTAAGTGTTGGGACCAAATGTGCTACCTGCCTAATCGTAACAGGATAATAAAATCACATTTATAATACTGTTGTTTTCCTTCCCCACTGTTGGCAACCAAAGAGAAGAGAGAGATCCAGTCCAAACTCATTTTCTCTGCATTATGCCTTTGTGATGTATCTCTGTATAATAAGAAATAATGGCTTTTAAACCATTTTTTCTCTTCAAAATATGAAGAGATCTGCCACAGTGAGACTGAGGAGAGAGATCACCCAATGACAGAGTGTGATGTTCATATAGGAAACCTAAAAGTTGGATTTGTAAAAAAAAAAAAAAAAAACTGGGAATTCAATGATGAAAAGCAAAAGTTCTGAAATTTCTTTCTTATGACAATATTAGATTTTTGAGGGAAAATTTATAGGCTCTTTTCCATGGAGGATAAAGTAGTAGATTTACCTGTGTTTATAGAGTATCTTTTAAGTTCATAATCCATTAAAGCAGATATAAGCTGATTTTGAATGAACTTCTACCAAAGCATCTCTGATCAATCAGTGAAGAACTGATCCTGTTTTCTACTGCACATTCCACTGTGTATGACGATTTGAAAGAAACAGGATACTGTGGCTACTTGTATAGAAATGAAAAATGGCATTTTATATTCACCCTTTAAAATTTTATGGTGTTCAGCTTCAACTATTTTAAAAGCAATTTGGTAATAAATGAAATAGTCACTTTTGATAATTTCTAACTTTTTCACTGATAATTTTAAACGTATCTTTTCAGGTTATTTTCTCTCCTTACTCCCCCTTAATAATTTGTTTCTTGTTGTGGCTGCTACCATGAGTATCTCTAATCTTCCTCCATTATTTTGTTATAGCATCTTATACTTTACCAAAGTGTTTATAATAATTGTCGCTTTTGATGACAGTCACTCATGCTCAATAAAATACTTGAGGCATATCCCATTAAACTTAGTTAATAGATAAAGGAAACTGAGACACACAAAATGTGGTGAAGGTGTCTTTGAGTTATGTTTTTGAACCTGGAGCTAAAACTTTCTGTAATCTTGACCACTGCATGATTTCCCTCTTTGTGATCAGAAATTTTGCTCCCAGGACTATTTCATAAGGTTGTTTGAGCATCCTTTACATGCTCAGGACTTCACAGGTGGCTCAGTGGTAAAGAATCTATTTGTATTGTTCTGGGAAAGGTAGCTACAAATAGCAACCATTCTTCCTGTACAAGCTTAAGTGCTTCCATGGTCAGTCACTAAATCATGTCCTACTGTTTGTGACTCCATGGACAGTAGCTCACCTGGCTCCTCTGTCTATGGGACTTTCCAGGCAAGAATACGGAGTGGTTAACATTTCCTACTTTAGGGAATCTTCTCAACCCAGGGATTAATCCTGTGTCTCCTGCATCTCCTGCATTCTGGTGGATTTTCTTTTTTCCACTAAGCAATATGGGAAGCCCTATAAGCTAACTAGGAACCATAAAATTCCTCCTAGAAAATATCTAGAATAAACTTTCATAACCAAAACTACATAGAATATTTTCCCAAAGCTTCTTGGAGCTTTCAATTTTTATATACGTTCATTGGAATTAAGAAACATAAATTTGAAAATAATGGTAATGAAATATATCACAAGGAAAATTACATCATACTGACTTTGAGATTTGTGAAGAAAGCTATTTTCTTCTATATCCTCTTTTGTTCAACTCAGTGGCTCAGTCTACCTTACTGAGTGTTACCTCTAATTCCATAGAAACAGAAGGAGATCTGTGGAATCATAAAGGAGTATAGAAGAATACACAGAAGCATACATGTATAAAGTGTATATATTTTTCAGTATGACTAAATTCCATATCTATGAAGACACAGTCCCAGGTTTTATTCTTCGTTCTAGCTAAATCAACGTTTGAGACCTAATGGAATCATAACATAAAAGTAATGTATTTTTATAATGGCAGGGCAAATTGGATTTGCTCCCAACCTTGAATGGTTCTCTTTCTCATTTTGTAACAATCTGGGTAAGTGTTGGGACCAAATGTGCTACCTGCCTAATCGTAACAGGATAATAAAATCACATTTATAATACTGTTGTTTTCCTTCCCCACTGTTGGCAACCAAAGAGAAGAGAGAGATCCAGTCCAAACTCATTTTCTCTGCATTATGCCTTTGTGATGTATCTCTGTATAATAAGAAATAATGGCTTTTAAACCATTTTTTCTCTTCAAAATATGAAGAGATCTGCCACAGTGAGACTGAGGAGAGAGATCACCCAATGACAGAGTGTGATGTTCATATAGGAAACCTAAAAGTTGGATTTGTAAAAAAAAAAAAAAAAAACATATTCACTTTATATTCAAGTATTAGCCAATTAGCAATGAGGTGATAGTTTCAGGTGTAAGGCAAAAGGACTCAGCCATATATATACCAAAGTTGGACTTTCAAATCTATAGAAAATATATGGATTCACTTAAAATAACTGGAATTCAAGTGTCTCTCTGCCCTTCAGTTTTTTTATTCTGTATTAAAGAGATGCATTACAGTTTGTCCTTGCCTTCATTTAAAAGGCGTCCTTACTGGAATTAAGGATGAAGAAAAGATTTGTACATCCATGGCGGATTCATGTTGATGTATGGCAAAACCAATACAGTATTGTAAAGTAAAATAAAGTAAAATTTTTAAAAAAGCAAAAAAATATATTGGAAAACAAAAAAATTAATTGGCATATTCGATAGCTACAGGAGAGCATAGAAGGCAAAGAATGCAAGGTAGTTGCCACTGAAAGTTCTGTTAAGACAGTAACGTAGCCTAGATCCAGTATATCAGTAAATACATAAAGAAAAACATGCGCAAAAGAGGTAACAGTCATGGCGTAGTAGGGTAGTTCTAGGTTGTACAGCCCCTTCATGGATCACAGCCTTGTCATGATGAAGGGACTTGCATAACTCAGTGAGGCTATGAGCCATTCTGTGCAGGGCCACCCAAGATGGTCGAGTTACAGTGAAGAGTTCTGACCAAATATGGTCTACTGAAGAAGGGAATGGTAATACACTTCATTATTCTTGCCTGGAAAGCCCAGTGGGCAGTATAAAAAGGCAAAAATATATGACACCAGAAAATGAGTCTTCCAGGTCAACATGTGTCCAACACACTACTTGGAGAAGACCAGAGGGCAATAACTAGGAACTTCAGTAAGAATAATGCAGCTGGGCCCAAGAGGAAATGACTCTCAGCTGTGGATGTGTCTAGTGGTGAAAGTAAAGTCTGATGCTGTAAAGAACAATATTACATAAAAACTCAGAAATGTTCGGTCCATAAATCAAGGTAAATTGGACATGGCCAAGCAGGAGATGACTAGAGTGAACATTGATATATTAGTGATCAATAAACTAAAATGGATGGGAATGGGTGATTTTAATTCAAATGAACATTATATCAACTACTGGGGGGCAAGAATCCCTTAGAAGAAATGAAGTGGCCCTTATAATCAACAAAAGAACCCAAAATGCTGTATTTAGATGTGACCTTAAAAATGAAAGAATGATCTCGGCATGTTTCCAAGGCAAACCATTCAACATCACAGTAAGCAAAGTCTATGCCTCAACAACTGATGCTGAAGTAGCTGAAGGTGACCGGCTTTACAAAGGCCTACAACACTGTCTAGAGCTTATACCAAAAAAGATGTCCTTTTCATCATAGGGGATTGGAATGCAAAAGTAGGAGGTCAAGAAATACCTGAAGAAGGACATGGAAGCAACCTAGATGTCCATTGGCAGACAAATGGATAAGAAAGCTGTAGTACATATACACAATGGAATATTACTCAGCTATTAGAAAGAATGCATTTGAATCAGTTCTAATGAGGTGGATGAAACTTGAGCCTATTATACAGAGAGAAGTAAGTCAGAAAGAAAAACACAATTACAGTATATTGAGACATATATATGGAATTTAGAAAGATGGTAATGATGACCCTATATGTGAGACAGCAAAAGGGACACAGATGTAAGGAACAGACTTTTGGACTCTGTGGGAGAAGGCAAGAGTGGTATGATTTGAGAGAATAGCATCAAAACATGTATATTATCATATGTGAAATATATCATCAGTCCAGGTTCAAAGTATGAGACAGGGTGCTCAGGGCTGGTGCACTATGATGACACTGAAGGATGGAGTGGGAGGAAGGTGGGAGGGGGGTTCAAGATGGGAAACACATGTACACCCATGGCTTATTAATGTGAATGTATGGCAAAAAACACCACAATATTGTAAAGTAATTAGCCTCCAATTAAATTAAAAAAAAAAAAAAAAGCCTGGAGAAACAGGCAAGTTTGGCCTCAGAGTACAAAATGAAATGGCAAAGGCTAACAGAGTTTTGTCAAGAAAACACACTGGTTACAGCAAATATCTTTCTACAAAAACCCAAGAGATGACTCTACACATGGACCTCACTAGATGGTCAATACCAAAATCAGATTGATTGTATTATTTGCAGCCAAAGATGGAGAAGTGCTCTATACTCAGAAAAAAAACAAGACCAGGAACTGACTGTGTCTCAGATTATGAGCTGCTTATTGCAAAATTCAGGCTTAAATTGAAGAAAGTAGTCAAAATTACTAGCCCATTCAGGTATGATCTAAATCAAATCCCTTCTGAGTAGACAATGTAGATGATAAATAGGTTCAAAGGATTAGCTCTTTTAGACAGAGTGCCTCAAGATCTATGGATGGAGGTTCATAACACTGTACAGGAGACAGTGGTTGTTTGAGGAGGCATTGACAAATAGCTGTGGAAAGAAGAGAAGCAAAAGACAAAGGAGAGAGGGAAAGACATATTCAACTGAACGCAGAGTTCCAGAGAAGAGCAATGAGAGATTAGAAGACTTTCTTAAATGAACAATGCAAAGAAATGGAAGAACACAATAAAACAGGAAAGACTAGAGTTTGCTTTAAGAAAATTGGAAATATCAAGAGAATATTTATGCAAGGATGAGCATGATAAAGGACATAAATGATAAAGACTTAAGAAGTAGAAGAGATAAAACAGAGGCAGCAAGAATATTTAGAAGAACTCTAGTGTAAAGAGTTAGACACAACTTAGTGACTGAACAACAACAAGGATTGTACAGCATAATTTCTGAGGATGGATACTTTTAATATGCATAAATGGCTTTTGTTTCTCTAAGGTTATTTATTTCTCCATGCTATTGTTCTCATCTTTTTATTTTGAAAATTTTAAACTTCCAGATAATTTGAAAGAACAATATATTGAGTATCTATCCCCTTCACTCAGATTCACCAGTTGTCAATATTTTGTCTCATGTTTTCTCTTTCTTTCTCTGAAGACAAACATACACACACTCTTTTTTGCTAAAAAATTTGACAATTGCAGACATCATGATGCTCTAACCCCAAATGTTCCATTGTGAGCATTCTATATAAAAAAGAACCTCATGATCATACACAAGATATTTAACACTGGTGCAAACAATATCTAACATACACCTGTTTTTCAGTAGCTCAGTCTTGTCTACTCTTTGCAACCTTATGGATTCCAAACACCAGGTTTCCCTGCCCTTCATCATATCCCAGTGTTTGCTCAAACTCATGTCCATTGAGTCTGTAATGCCATCCAACCATCTTGTCCTCTGCCATCTCCTTCTGCCTTCAATCTTTCCCAGCCTCAGGGTCTTTACTAATGTGTCAGCTGTTCACATTAGGCGCCCAAAGTATTGGAGCTTCAGCTTCAGTCCTTCAAATGATATTCAGGATTTATTTCCTTTGACTAGTTTGATCTTGCAGTACAAGAGATTCTCAAGAGTCTTCTACAGTAGTTAAGCAAATTTCCCAATAACCCCCATCTTTTAAAACAATGTTTTACAGTCTAGGATTCAACTAATATTCACACATTGCCTTTATTTGTCATATGTCTCAGCTCTGTTTTGGTCTAGAAGTGTCATATGTTTAACTCTTTCAGAGATAAACTGCTTTTTGTTCTTTATGTTGACTCTTGACTAATTATTTTATAGTGTATCCCATCTTCTAGACTTGCCGTGTTGTATTCTTGGATTCTGCCTGCAATGCAGAGACCCTGGTTGGGTTGGGATGATCCCCTGGAGAAGGAAAAGGCTGCTCACTCCAGTATTCCAGCCTGGAGAATTTGATGAACTGTATAGTCCATGGAGTCACAAAGAATCAGACACAAAAATTCAGGTCAAATATTTTGGTCAAGAACATTATATATGTGACAGTGTGTGATGTGTACTTCCTATTGAATTCCATTAGAAGCATATAATATAAAGTTGTCCAATCATTGGTTATGCTAAATTTCAGCATCAAAGTAGTATAACACAACACAGTTTTATGGTTTACAATGTGATGGTTTAATATGAGTACAAATTACTTTCAATTTACAAAGGTTTGGTTTATAATTTTTCAACTTTAGGATGGTGTGAAAGTGGTACATGTTCAGGAGAAAACTGTACTTTGAAATTTAATTTAGGTTGATATTTTCTTGATGCAAGCAGTGGCTGTAAGCCATAGTTCCTAGTCAGCCACACAATCAGTGGAGAATATAACAGATACAAACATCTGTTGTCATACAATCCCACTATTATAAAGTAGGCTCTTTGTAGGCAAATATAGGCAAATGCAATTATTCTGAGCATCTTTAAGGTAGGTTAGGCTAAGTTTTGATGTTCAGTAGGCTACATGTTTTAAATGTACTTTCTCCCTGTGATATTTTCAACTTTTAATGGATTTATCAGAACATAATCTCATCATAAGTTGAGGAAGATCTGTACATTGTGAAATGACTACTAAAATCAAGTTGATTAACATATCTTTTACTTTGTGTAATTACCTTTATTCCCAGTGGTGAGCGAGATTATAAGCACTTAAAACCTACTTTCTCAGGAAATTTTAAATTTACAAAATATTTTAACTTATCTCATCACATTGTGATCAGAAATCAAGTTTTTGGAATGTCTTGAAACTTCTTCTATAACCTTAGTCAGGGATATTTTTAAAAGATTATTTTTTAATTGTTAGTGAACTGTTCTGGATATGTAGTCTAATTATGCCATTTAAACATTCTTTATTCATGTTATTCCCTTTTTATTTTAGTTTTATACAGTGGTTTAAAAGAAAAAGGTACAATAATGCATTCAAAACATATTTTTTCCTTATAGTCTAATAACATCAATATAAATGTGCTTTGGTGTGCTTTTATTAGATTCTTAGAATTTCTTTTTTGTTGTTGTTGTTCAGGCACTAAGTAGTGTTCAATTATTTTTTATCCCATGAACTGTACTAAGCCAGGTTCCTTTGTCCATGGATTTCCCAGACAAGAATACTGGAGTGAGTAGCCATTTCCCTCTCCAGCAGATCTTTCCTTTCCAGGGATTAAACCCATGTTTCCTGTAATGTCAGGAGAATTTTTCATCACTGAGTCACTGGGGAAGTCCTCTTATAATTTAGGTTTATATATAAGATTAAAAAAGTAAATCATTCATTGTAATGTTATTAGTCTTCTATTTCTAGCAATTTTTTTGCTTTAAATTCTATTTTGTCATATATCAGTATTGTAAAAGTTGTAGTATATTTCATATTTTTCTTCATCCTGAGTGCTTTTGTTTTTAGTTTCTTTATTATTTAGCTAAATATTTATTTATTTATTTATTTTCAACTCCTAATTATACTGTTTGGATCCTTTACTATTATTGTACTTTATGCTTCTGAGTGCTTCCTAGATTAGGATTTCTCAGTATCAGCACTATTACTATTTTGGATTACAAAATTATTTGTGAGTAGGGAACAGTCCTGTTCATTGCAAGGTGTTTAGTAGCATTCCTGATGTTTACTTACTTTTGTCAGTAGCATCTACCAAATACCCAGTTTAAAAATACTGAGAATCTCTCTAGAAATTGCTAAATATTAATTGAGAGGCAAAATTGCCCTTAGTTGAAAAACACTGTTTTGATTTTAGATTGTTTGACACTTTCATTATTT
>SJYC01070056.1:0-12954 GCA_006408675.1 Madoqua kirkii
TCTTTTTAGTTACAAAAATGTAATTTGGCTTATACTTTTATCTTCTATGTATTTAATTTATATATTTTTCTTTCATTTCTTTGCTGAAAATTTTGCATTTTTTCCAGAGTATCCCTACTTGCCTGCTGAAATATTTTAATGATATTTGTTCTAAAGTCCTGTCAGATAATTTCAGCATCTGTATTACTTTTGCATTTCTGTCTGTTCATTGGCTTTTCCCAGTTAAGTTGAGATTTACCTGGCTCTAGATATGATGAGTAATTCTTAAATTAATTTTCTGGACAATTTGACTCATGACAATTTATTATTCATCAACATCATTTGTAGTTTGCTGTCTACTCTTTTGGGTTCAGAATGTATATATTTGTCCATTATGAGCTGTGCTTTGAATATTAGTATAGTTTTTTTTTTTAAGTTTATGTAGTGTTATTTTGAAATACCCATGTAACACTTGGGCATTACACAGAGAGTAATCTGAATACTTGGTTAGAGCCCACTTTCTAGTTCAGTTCTCAAAGCACTCGTGATATTGATTACAGTTTCAAAAGTAGGATATTCCAGAGTTTGCATATGACTTAATGTGCATGCTAAGCTATTTCAGCCATGTCTGACTCTTTGTGACCCTATGGGCTATAGCCCTAAAGTCTCCTCTGTCGATGGGGATTGACTAGGTAAGAATACTGGAGTGGGTTGCCATGCCCTCCACCAGGGGTCAAACCTTGCTTCTCTTAGGTCTCTTTCACTGCCAGGAGAGGTCTTTACCACAAGCGCCACCTGGGAAGTTCAGTCCAGTTAAGTTCAGTCACTGAGTCGTATCTGACATTGTGATCCTATGGTCTAGAACATGCCAGGCCTCCCTGTCTATCACTAACTCCCAGAGTTTACTCCAACTCATGTACACTGAGGCAGTAATGCCATGCAACCATTTAATCTTCTGTCGTCCTCTTCTCCTCCCAAATTCAATCATTCCGAGTATCAGGGTCTTTTCAAATGAGTCAGCTCTTTGCATCAGGTGGCCAAAGTAATGGAGTTGCAGCTTCAACATCAGTTCTTCCAATGAATATTCAGGACTGATTTCACTTAGGATGGACTGGTTGGATTTCCGTGCTGTCCAAGTGACTCTCAAGAGTCACCACAGTTTAAAAGCATCAGCACCACAGTTTAAAAGCATCAATTATTTGGTGCTTAATTTCCTTTATAGTCCAATTCTCACATCCATACATGATTAAAGGGAAAAAAAATAGCCTTAACTAAACGGACTTTTGTTGGCAAAGTAATGTCTCTGCTATTTAATATGCTCTCTAGGTTGGTCATAACTTTTCTTTCAAATAGTAAACATTGTTTTATTTCATGGCTGCAGTCACCATCTGCAGTGATTTTGTAGCCTGCCCCAAAAATAAAGTATCTCACAGTTTCCCCATCTATTTACCATGAAGTGATGGGACTGGATGCCATGATCTTACTTATCTGAATGGTGAACTTTAAGCCACTTTTTCACTCTCCTCTATCATTTTCATCTAGAGACTCGTTAGTTCTTCTTCACTTTCTGTCATAAGAGTGATGTCTTCTCCATATTGAAGGTTATTGATATTTCTCCCAACAATCTTGATTCCAGCTTGTACTTCATCCAGCCCAGTGTTTCTCATAATGTACTCTGTAGATAAGTTAAATAAACAGCATGACAATATACAGCCTTGACATACTCCTTTCCCTATTTGGAACCAGTCTGTTGTTTCATGTCCAGTTCTAAGTGTTGCTTCCTGGCCTGCATACAGATTTCTCAGGAGGCAGGTCAGGTGGTCTGATTTTCCCATCTCTTGAAGAATTTTCCACAGTTTCTGGTGATCCACAATGTCAAAGGTATTGACACAGTCAATAAAACAGGAATAAATTGTTTTCTGGAACTCTTATTTTTTCAATAATCCGATGGATGTTGGCGATTTGAAATCTGGTTCCTCTGCCTTTTCTAAATCTAGCTTGAACATCTGAAAGTTCACAGTTCACGTACTGTTGAAGCCTGGCTTGGAGAATTCAGAACATTATTTTGCTAGTATGTGAAATGAGTGCAATTGTGTGGTAGTTTGAGCATTCTTTGGCATTGCCTTTCTTTGAGATTTGAATGAAAACTGACCTTTTCCAGTCCTATGGCCACTGCTGAGTTTTCCAAATTTGCTGGCATATTGAGTGCAACACTTTCACAGCATCATCTTTTAGGATTTGAAATAGCTCAGCTGGAATTCCATCATTTCCACTAGCCTTGTTTGCAGTGATGCTTCCTAAGGCCCACTTGACTTCACATTCTAAAATGTCTGGCTTTAGGTGAGTGATCATACCATTGTGATTATCTGGGTCATGAAGATCTTTTTTTGTACAGTTCTTCTGTGTATTCTTGTCACCTCTTTTTAGTATATACTGTTTCTGTTAGGTAACATCATTTTTTGTCCTCTATTGAGCCCATCTTTGCATGAAATGTTCCTTTGGTAACTCTAATTGCCTTGAAGAGACCTCTAGTCTTTCCCATTCTATTGTTTTCCTCTATTTTTTGCACTGATCCCTGATAAGCCTTTCTTGTCTCTCATTGCTATTCTTTGGAACTCTACATTCAAAGGGTATATATATATTCAAGGGTATATCTTTCCTTTTCTCCTTTGATTTTTCACTTTTCTTCTTTATACAGTTATTTGTAAGGCCTCCTCAGAGAGCCATTTTGCTTTTTGCATTTCTTTTTCTTGAGGATGGTCTTGATCCCTGTCTCCTATACAATCTCACAAACCTCAATCCATAGTTCATCAGGCACTCTATCAGATCCAGTGCTTTGAATCTATTTCTTACTTTCACTATAAAATTGTAATGGATTTGATTTAGGTCATACCTCAATGGTCTAGCAGTTTTCTATCCTTTCTTCAATTTAAATCTGAATTTGGCAATAAGCAGTTAATGATCTGAGCCACAGTCAGTTCCCAGTCTTGTTTTGCTGACTGTATAGAGCTTTTCCATCTTTTGCTGCAAAGAATATAATCTATCTTATTTCAGTGTCGACTGTATGGTGATGTTTATGTGTAGAGTCCTCTGTTGTCTTGTTGCAAGAGAGTGTTTGTTATGACCAGAGTGTTTGCTTGGCAAAACTCTATTATTGTTTGTCCTGCTTCATTCTGTGCTCCAAGACCAAATTTGCCTATTACTACAGGTGTTTCTTGACTTCCTACTTTTGCATCCCAGTCCCCTATAATGAAAAGGACA
This sequence comes from Madoqua kirkii, assembly GCA_006408675.1. NCBI lineage: Eukaryota > Metazoa > Chordata > Mammalia > Artiodactyla > Bovidae > Madoqua > Madoqua kirkii. The sequence continues at coordinate 3,241 of SJYC01070056.1, forward strand.
TCTTTTTGGAGGGTGTTAGTTCTAGAAGGTCTGGTAGGTCCTCACAGAACCATTCAATTTCAGCTTCTTCTGCATTACTGGTCAGGGCATAGACTTGTATTTCAATGATATTGAATAATTTGCCTTGGAAATAAAGAGAGATCATTCTGTCGTTTATGAGATTGCACCCAAGTACTGTATTTAGGACACTTTTGTTGACTCTGTTGACTACTCCATTTCTTCTAAGAGATTTTTGCCCACAATAATAGGTATAATGGTCATCTGAGTTAAATTCACCCATTCCAATCCATTTTAATTAGCTGATTCCTAAAATGTCAAGGTCACATTTCCTGTTTGAACACTTCCAATTTTCCTTGATTCGTGGACCTAATATTCCAGATTCCCATGCAAAATTGCTCTTTACAGCATTGGACTTTGCTTCTATCACCAGTCACATTCCACATCTTGGTGTTGCTTTTTCTTTGGCTCCATCTCTTCATTCTTTCTAGGGTTATTTCTCCACTGATCTCCAGTAGCATATTGGGCACCTACCGACCTGGGAGTTCATCTTTCCCTATCCTATGTTTTTGCCTTTTCATACTGTTGACAGGGTTCTCAAGGCAAGAATTCTGAAGTGGTTTGCCATTCCCTCGTCCAGTGGACCACATTTTGTCAGAACTCTCCACCATGACCATGGCGGCTGTGTGGTGCTGGAGCATCCTTGAGGAGATACCCCACACCCAAGGTCAGGAGTGGTGGCTATGCTTTGCTATAGCAGCCATGGGGAGATACCACATGTCCAAGGGCAAAGGAGAAGCCCCAGTAAGACAGTTCAGTTCAGTTCAGTTCATTCACTCAGTCGTGTCCGACCCTTCGCAACCCCATGAATCACAGCACACCAGGCTTCCATGTCCATCACCAACTCCTGGAGTTCACTCAGACTCACGTCCATCAAGTCAGTAATGCCATCTAGCCATCTCATTCTCCATCGTCCCCTTCTCCTCCTGCCCCCAATCCCTCCCAGCATCAGAGTCTTTTCCAGTGAGTCAACTCTTCTTATGAGGTGGCCAAAGTATTGGAGTTTCAGCTTCTACATCATTCTCTCCAAAGAAATCCCAGGGCTGATCTCCTTCAGAATGGACTGGTTGGATCTCCTTGCAGTCCAAGGGTTTCTCAAGAGTCTTCTCCAACACCACAGTTCAAAAGCATCAATTCTTTGGTGCTTTCTTCACAGTCCAACTCTCACATTCATACATGACCACTGGAAAAACCATAGCCTTAACTAGACGGACTTTTGTTGGCAAAGTAATGTCTCTGCTTTTCAGTATGCTATCTGGGTTGGTCATAATTTTTTTTTTTCCCAAGGAGTAAGCGTAAGGAATAGGAGGGGTGAATTCACATTTAAAATCAAAGTCCATTCCCTCCAGGGATTCTCAGAGGGTACAGATAAGCCCAGGACCCCAGCAGCCCCACAGAGACTGAGACAGAACTGTGTTTGAGCATCTCCTGTTGTGGTATGGGTCAGCAGTGGACTGCCACAGGGACAGGGTATCTGGTTGCAACAGACTTGGGTATAGCATAAGCCCTCTTGGAGGAGGTCACCATTGACCCACCATAGAGCTGCCAGAACTTATAGAGGCTTGGGAAATAGACTCTTGGAGGGCACAAAGAGAACCTTGTGTGCACCAGGTCCCAGGAGAAAGGAGCAGTGACCCTGCCTAAGACTGACCCAGACTTGCCCGAGAGTGTCCAGGAGTTTCCAGTGGAGGTGTGGGTTGGTGGTGACCTGCTTCAGGGTTGGAGACAGTGAGTGTAGCAGTACATTCACGAGATCTTTTGAAGAAAGTCTCCTTTATCTTCATTACATTTGCCATAGTTTGGTCCCAGGTAAATAGCAGGGAGGGAACACAGCTCCATCCATCAACAGAAAATGGGATTAAAAATGTCCTGAGCATAGCCTGGTTCATCAGAACAATATCCAGTTTCCCCCTCAGTCAGTCTCTCCCATCAGGTAGGTTTCATAAGCCTCTTATCCTTCTCCATCAGAGGGCAGACAGACTGAAAACCACAATCACAGAAAACTAACCTATCTGATCACACGGACCACAGCCTTGTCTAAATCAGTAAAACTATGAGCCGTGCTGTAGAGGGCTACCTGGGAAGCCCAGGATTTAAACTCTCTCTCTCTCTTTAGTTGCTAAGTAGCTAAGCCATGTCTGACTCGAGATTCCTATTGACTGTAGCCCACTAGGCCCCACAGAGGTTAAAAATAACTTTTTTCAGATCCTTCCTACCCAAGATTTATTCTCATTGTTCAGATTTGAGGAAGAGGACACTCTTTCTATTACTTACTTAATTAAAGGATGCAGGGATAGGCAACAGGACCCCAGAACATGATTTTTTCAGTGCTTGAGGAGAAAGAATGTGCCATATATTGTTATTACTTTACAAGTACTCTATGTATATCAATCAGATTGTGTTTTTGAGAAGTCAATTCTCAATATAATTAACACTCTTTTATTTGTAGGTGAGCTACTTTTTCTCTGTGGTGGATTCTAGGATATTCTATCATCTTTTTATATCTTCAGGTTCACTATGCTTTAAAAAAAATCCATTGTATTTGAAATGTATTTGTTTTTTTTTTAATTTAAATACAATGTGTCATTTATTAATGATGAAGAATCTTTGTCCATCTTCTTTTCCAATATAACTACTCACCTTTTTCTCTAGTCTCTCTTTGTATAATTTCTATTGGATATATTTCATTCATTTCCACTTTGTCCTTTATTTCTATTCTAGTTCATGTCTTCTCTTTTGTTGATTCTTTGTATTTTGTGATATAGTGGAAATGGCTTATAGCAGCTTCCTAGAATCAATTGTAAAATATTCAAAAAAATTTTGAACCAGTTTTTAAACCATCATTGGCTTAAAATGGTTATCGTGAGAATATTTAAAATTGGCAAATGCTACAAATTAGAGGTTATTTTTGAAGGTGTGATATCATTAATACCAAAACTTGTGATGTTAAAAAAGTGAAAGATCTATATGATGCAAAAACAAACCAGAATATTAGCACTTGCTGATTTTAATGACTTGTTCCAATGTATCATCCAACTTCCCAATTATTTCTGTAGTTCTGTCTAATCTTGTATTTAATAATCCATTTATTTTCTAATTCCAGTATCACAATTCAACAGGAAGATGAAATTGATTCTATGCAAAATTCACCATATAATTTTTAAAAAAACTACTATATTCTAAAATGTCTTTATAGACATATAGTTGATATACAGCACTATGTTAGTTTCATGTATATGACAATGCTTGACAATTGTATACAATGCAAAATGATCACCATGATAAGTCTAGCTACCGTCTGTCACCATATAGAAATACACATTTTTTCTTTTGATGATAACTATGAATATTTAATTTCTTAGCAACTTTCAAATTTGAAATATAGTATTATTGATTATATTTACTATGTACATTGTATCTTGTGATTTATTTACCTTATAGCTGGAAGTTTGGATAGTATAGTATAGTACAGGAGCCTGGTAGGCTACAGTCCATGGGGTCACAAAGAGTTGGACCCAACTGAGCGACTTCACTTTCACTTTTCACTTTCATGCCTTGGAGAAGGAAATGACAACCCACTCCAATGTTCTTGCCTGGAGAATCCCAGGGACAGGGAAGCCTGGTGGGCTGCCATCCATGGGGTCGCACAGAGTCAGACACAACTAAAGTGACTTAGCAGCAGCAGCAACAGTCTATAACTTTCTTCCTGTTTTATTTGACTTTAGTCCACCTTGTATAGTCTTTGGAGAAGGCAATGGCACCCCACTCCAGTACTTCTGCCTGGCAAATCCCATGGATGGAGGAGCCTGGAAGGCTGCAGTCCATGGGGTCGCTGAGGGTCAGACATTACTGAGCGACTTCACTTTGACTTTTCACTTTCACGCATTGGAGAAAGAAATGGCAACCCACTCCAGTGTTCTTGCCTGGAGAATCCCAGGGATGGGGGAGCCTGGTGGGCTACTGTCCCTGGGGTCACACAGAGTTGGATACGACTGAAGTGACTTAGCAGCAGTATAGTCTTAACCTTTCCACCTGTTTTACCTATCTCCAACTCCTGTCTCCTGTGGCAACTGCCAATCTGTACTCTGTAGCTATGAATTTTATTTTATACCATTTTGTTTGTTTGTTGTCTGTTTTTTTGTTTTGTTTTGTTTTGTCTTAGATTCCATGTATAGGTCAAGTGGTAAAGCATCGTCCTACAATGCAGGAGACTGGAGTTCAATTCCTGGGTTGGGAAGATCTCTTGGAGAAGGAAATGGCAACCCACTCCAGTATCCTTGCCTGGAAAATTCCATGGACAGAGAAGCCTGGTAGGCTACAGTCCATGGGGTCACAATGAGTCAGACACGACTGAGTGACTTCATTTATAAGTGAAATCACACAGCATTTTGGATTTTTTAAAAATTTATTTTGGTTTGACTTATTTTGTTTAGAATAATTTCATCAAGCATTCATGCTGTCACAAATGGCAAGAATTTATTACTTTTATATCTAATTATCTGTTGTTTGTATTTATGAAACTGACTATAAGATATATGTATAGTTATATATATTTATATATATCTTTATATATAAATATATATCTTTACATATATACAAGATACATATATATATACCTTTACCCTTTGATCCATAAATGGACACTTAGTAGGTTCCCATATCTTTAATATCGTGTTAATAAATATGCTGCTATGAATATTGGGGTGCATTTATATTTTTGAACCAGTATTTTCATTTTCTTCAGATAAATACTATGAAGTAGGATTGTTGGATCATACAGTAGTCATATGCTTAACTTTTTGAAGAACCTCCATATTATTTTATGTAGTGGCTGCCCCACTACATAAAACTGCAGTCATCCCACTAGCAATGCACAAGTGTATGCTTCTCTTCACATTTTTTTCCAATCTTTGTTATTTTTTGTCCTTTTGATAATTTATTATGATCTGACCAGTGAGAGATGACATCTCACTCTGGTTTTGATTGTATTTCCTTTATGATTAATAATATCATACATATTTTCATGTTTTTGTTAGCCATCTGTAGGTCATCTTTAGAAAAACATCTATTCAGGTACTCTGTCATTTTTTAATAACTGGCAATTTTTTCCCATTCAGTATTTTGCTTTTTCATTTCATTGATGGTTACTTTTGCTTTTCAGATCAGAACATTTTAATTTGATATAGGGTTTTATATACATTTTTCTTTTTGCTCCCATTGCCTTTGGAGTCAGATCCAAAAAATGTTGCAAGGATCAAAGTCAAGGAAATTTCTGCGTGGTTTTTTTTTTTTTTTTAGGAGATTTGCTGCTTCTCATCTTACTTTTATTTTTTAAAAACTCATTTTGAGTTAATTTTTAAGTATGGTGTAAGATAAGTCTATCGTTCTGCTGTGACTCTCTATATATTTTTTTTAATTTTATTTTTTTACATTACAATACTGTATTGGTTTTGCCATACATTGACATGAATCTACCACAGGTGTACATGAGTTCCCAACCCTGAACTCCCCTCCCACCACCCTCCCCATATCATCTCTCTGGGTCATCCCAGTGCACCAGCCCCAAGCATCCTATATCCTGTATTGAACTTAGACTAGCGATTCATTTCTTGCATGATAGTATACATGTTTCAATGCCATTCTCCCAAATCATCCCACGCTCTCCCTCCCCCACAGAGTCCAAAAGTCTATTCTTTACCTACATGTCTCTTTTGCTGTCTCACATATAGGGTTATCAAGTTTCTCTCATATCACTTATTGAAGAGATTGTCTTTTTCCCAGTGTATATCCCAGCCTCATTTGTCATATATTAGTTGAACATATATGTTTGAGTTATTTCTTGGCTCTTTATTCTATTCCATTGAAATATGTGTCCATTTTCATGCTGACACCATACTGTTTTGATTATTATAGCTTCATTATATAGTTTGAAATAAAGGAGCATGATGTCTCCAGTTTTGTTCTTATATGTCATGATTGCTTTGGCTATTAGGATCTTTTGTGTTTTCATACCAATTTTGTGATTGTTGGTTCTATTTATTAGAAAAAATGCCACTGGAATTTGATGAAAATTGCATTGAATTTATGTATTGTTTTGTATAAAATGAACGTTTTAACAGTGCTCACTCTTCTAATTCATTGGTATGGATTCATTGCTATTGTTGTTTCTTTATATCTTCGGTTTCTTTCATTGATATCTTCTAGTTTTCTATGTAGAATTCTTCCACTCCCTTGGCCAATTTTATTTCTAACTATTTTATTAATTTTCATGTAACTGCAAATGAGATTGGTCTTTTAATTTCTTTTTCTGATAGTTCAATGTTTCTGTTTTAAAACATCACCTTTTTGTATATTGATGTTGTATCTTGCAACATTACTAAATTAGTTTATTAGCTGTCAATATTTTGGGACAGAATCTTTAGTGTTTTCGATACAATATATAAAATTGGGGTTTTCTAGGGGGCACAAATGGTAAAGAACTCACTTGTCAATATAGGAGCTAAAAGAGACACTGGTTTGACCCCTAGGTTGGGAAGAACCCCTGGAGGAAGTCATCCTACTCCAGGATTTGTGCCTGGAGAATCTCATGGACAGGGGAACCTGGTAGCCTGCTGTGCATAAGGCTGCAAAGAGTTTGACATGATTAAAGGGACTTAGCACACATGCATATATAAAATCAAGTCCTCCACAAACAGTGACGTTTACTTCTGTCTTTCCAATTTGTATGACTTTTATTTTTTCCTCTATTTGCTCTGTGAGGTCCTCTAATACTATGTTGAATAAAACTTATGAGTGGGAACTCTTGTCCTATTCCTCATTTTAGAAGTATCAGTCTTTTATCATTGAGTATAATGTTAAATATTGGTTTATCATATATGTTTTTTGTTATGTTGTACTTTCTATTACCACTTTATTAAGAATTTTTATCATGAATGGATGATGAATCCTGTTAAATTCTTTTCTGCATATATCGAGATGATTATATGGTTCGTATCATTCATTTTATTGCTTTGGTGTATAAACATTGATTGATTTCTGTATGTTGAATCATATCTGGAATAAATCTAATTTTATCATACCACATAATATTTTTAATGTACGGCTGAATTCAGTTGGCTATTTTTTTTTTTTTTTGGAATGCTGCATATACTAATCAGATATGTTAGCCTCTTTTTATTTCTTTCTTTACTGATTTTGCTGTCCTTGCAACATGAATTTGGGAGCATTTCCTGCTCTTCAGCTTTTTGCAAGAATTTGAGAAGGATAAGTGTTAAAGTTCCTTTGAGTCATTGATGAAATAAACCAGTAATACCCACCAGTCCCAGACTTTCAGATATTGAGTTTTCAATTGATGATTCAATCTCCCTACTCCTTTTTCAATTTTTTTTGTTGCCGTAATATATTTACATTCCTATATTTCTTGATACTAATTAGTGCCCTTTCTTTTCAGCTTAAAAAGTCCCTTGAACATTTTGGTCAGTGTAGTGTTGATTAATTATTTCTGCTTTTCTTTGTCTTGAAAGCTCTTTCTATCCCTTTCAATTCTGAATAATAGCTTTGTCTTGTAGAGTATTTTTGGTTGAAAGTTTGTTTTTTCCTTTCTGCACTCTGAATACATCATGCCAATCTTTCTGGCCTTCAGAGTTTCTTCTGCAAGAATGAGGGTTCTCTTGTACATAGTAATTTGTTTTCCTCTTGCTGTTTTTAAAGTGTTTTTCTTTAAATGTTATCACTGCAGTTATGCTTTATGTGGGTATCTTTATATTTACTTGTTTGGAACTCTCTGGGCTTCATGAATCTGGATTTTTGTTTCCTTCTACAAGTTAAAGAAGTGTTCAACTATAATTTTTTAATATATGTTTTCTGATCTTTTTTTCTCTCTTTTCTCCCTCTGGGACTTCTATAATATGAATATTACTTTTCCTGATGGTATCCTATAGATCCCTTAAGCTATCTTTATTTTTTATTTATTTTTTGCTGTGTGTGTTGGGGGGGAGGGCATGATTTTTTAGATAAGTTTCACTGCCCTATCTTCTAGATCATTGTTTTTTCCTACTGCTTTATCTATTCTGATTTTAAACCTTTCTATTTTTTATTTAAGGAGATAAGCCCTGGGATTTCTTTGGAGGGAATGATGCTGAAGCTGAAACTCCAGTGCTTTGGCCACCTCATGCGAAGAGTTGACTCATTTGAAAAGACTCTGGTGCTAGGAGGGGTTGGGGGCAGGAGGAGAAGTGGACGACGGAGGATGAGATGGCTGGATGGCATCACGGACTCGATGGACGCGAGTCTGAGTGAACTCTGGGAGTTGGTGACAGATAGGGAGGCCTGGCATGCTGCGATTCGTGGGGTTGCAGAGAGTTGGACATGACTGAGCGACTGAACTGAGCTGATTCTTTATTTATTTACTTACTTTTTTCTTTTTAAGTCAATGTAGTCTTCCACATTCTGATTTCTGTTTGGTATTTTCTTATATTGTCTATCTCTTTGTTTAAGTTCTCATTGTGTTCATTCATCTCTAGGGTTTGGTGGGATCGTTATAATCAATTACTTTGACCTTTTTATCAGGTACATTACTTATCTCCATTTTATTGAGGACTTTTCCCTAGGCTTTTATCTTTGCGACTGAACTGAGCTGATTCTTTATTTATTTACTTACTTTTTTCTTTTTAAGTCAATGTAGTCTTCCACATTCTGATTTCTGTTTGGTATTTTCTTATATTGTCTATCTCTTTGTTTAAGTTCTCATTGTGTTCATTCATCTCTAGGGTTTGGTGGGATCGTTATAATCAATTACTTTGACCTTTTTATCAGGTACATTACTTATCTCCATTTTATTGAGGACTTTTCCCTAGGCTTTTATCTTGTTCTTTTTGTGAACATATTTCTCTTTCTTTTCATTTTATTTGATTGTGTTTCTATGTGTCAGACAGAACAAGAAGGAGTGCCTTTGCATTGGAAATTTATTTTATCATTTAACCTTCTAACTCTTCAATGTTGTCACTTGAATTTTTGTGATTGTTTGAGCAGCCTGATTTATTCTTGATAGGTCCCAGTTGCTGATGGTGTGTCAAGGCCTGTGAGTTTTCTAAAGGGAGATATCTCTGTCAGCACCAGTTTCAGTCTGATTAGAAGATGGACCCTCCAGCAGTAGCTTTTAGAGGATGCATGTATATACCTAGTCACCAAAGCCAGGCTTTCAAGGACCATTCCCTGTGTGGGTTGCATGTGCCTGCCTAGTTTTTGTGGTGCCACAGGATTGGTAAGGGGATGGGTCACACCCCCTGACACTAACAGATTAGGAAGAGAGTGAGGAACTGGTGCTCAGGTTCCTTTAGAGAGGGCCTAGAGGTTCCTACTCATTTTGCAGCTGCTTTAAGATTTGAAAATGTGTCTCCTTCACATTGGTCTGGACATTTTTAAAACTGTTGTTTTTTCTCTGGGTCCTAGAGTAAATGAGTATATTTGCAAACTCTTTAAGAATAGAATCTCCATAGAAAAAAAAGATGGCGGTGGAATAGGACGGGGAGGACACTTCCTCCCTCACTACTTCATCAAAAGAACACTTCAACATGGAATAAACTCCACAAAACAACTTCTGAAAGCTGGCAGAGGACACCAGGCATCCAGCAAAGCAGATTATTGGCTTCAAAACCA
>SJYC01070061.1:0-13305 GCA_006408675.1 Madoqua kirkii
TTCATTGTTAATGTACAAAATGCAAAATAATTTTTGTATTGATTTTATATCCTATAACTTTGTTGAATTTGTTTATTAGTTTTAACAGGTTTTCAGAGATTCTGTAGGATTATTATATATAGTATTGTCATCTGAAAGTAGTGACAGTTTTACTTTTTACTTTCCAGTTTGAGAGCCTTTTATTTATTTTTTAACCTAGTTCTCAGGTTAGGGCCCCTATTACAGTGTTGAATAAAAGTAGTGAGAGTGGGCTGCTGCTGCAGCTGCTAAGTCACTTCAGTTGTGTCCGACTCTGTGAGACCCTGTAGATGGTAATCCACCAGGTTCCCCCATCTCTGGGATTCTCCATGCAAGAATACTGGAGTGGGTTGCCATTTCCTTCTCCAATGCATGGAAGTGAGTGGGCTACATTGTTGCTAATTTTTGAGAAGAAGTTCTGAGCTTTTTACCACCAAGTATAGCACCCCACTCCAGTACTCTTGTCTGGAAAATCCCATGGGCAGAGGAGCCTGGTAGGCTGCAGTCCATGGGCTTACACAGAGTTGGACATGACTAAAGTGACTTAGCAGCAGCAGCAGCATAAAGTTAACTCTGGGCTTTTCATATATGGCCTTTATTATGTTGAAGTATATATCAACTATAACTACTTTGTTGAGATTTTTATCATAAATGGAAATTGAAAATGTCAAATGATTTTTCTGCATCTATTGGGATGTATTATACAATTTTCACCTTTCATTTTGCTGTGATGGTACCTCACACTGACTGGGTTGGGGCTGTTGAAACATTCTTGACATCCTGGGATAAATCGCATTTGATTATTGTATATGATCCTAGTTATGTTGTGTAGAATTTGATTGGTTAATATTTTATTGAGAATTTTTCATTTATATTCACTAAGGAGATTAGCTTATGGTGATCTTTTCCTGTGGTACCTTGTTTGGTTTTGGTATCAGATTAATGTTGGTTTCATAAAATGAGTTTGGAAGTTTCCTTCTTATCCATCTTTTAGAAAAAATTGATAAATATTACTATTAATTTTTCATTAAATGTTTGGTAGAGTTTACCAGTGAATTTTTCATTCCAGTTCCAAAGAAAGGCACATTGAACATTCCAAAGAATGTTCAAATTACCACACAATTGCACTCATTTTACATGCTAGTGAAGTAATGCTCAAAAGTCTTCAAGCTAGGATTTAACACTATATGACCTGAGGTCTTCTAGATGTTTAAGGGGGATTTAGAAAAGGTAAAGGAATCAGAGATCAAATTGCCAACATCCACAGGATCATAGAAAAAGCAAGCAGATTCCAGAAGAACATCTACTTCTGCTCCATTGACTATGTTAAATTCTTTGACTGTGTAGGCCACAACAAAATGTGGAATATTCTTCAAAAGAGATGGGAATACCAGACCACCTTACCAGCTTCTTGAGAAATCTGTATGCAGGACATGAAGCAACAGTTAGAACTGGAAATGAAACAACAGATTGGTTCAAATTGGGAAAGGACAACATCAAGGCTGTGTATTGTCACCCTGCTTATTTAACTTATATGCAGAGTACTTCATGTGAAATGCCAGACTAGATGAAGCACAAGCTGGAATTAAATTACAAAGAGAAATATCAGTTACCCCAGATATGCAGATGACACTACCCTTTTGGCAGAAAGTAAAAAAGGACTAAATAGCCTCTTGATGAAAGTGAAAGAGAAGAGTGAAAATTTTGGTTTACAACTCAATATTCCAAAAATGAAGATCATGGCATCTAGTCCCATCACTTCATTGCAAGTAGATGGGGAAACAATGGAAAGAGTGACAGACTCTGGGCTCCAAATTCACTGGAGCCATGGTGGCTCCATGCATGGTGACTGTAGCCATGAAATTAAAAGATGCTTTCTCCTTGGAAGAAAAGCTATGTCCAACTTAGACAGCATATTAAAAAGCAGAGACATTACTTTGCCGACAAAGGTACATCTAGTCAAAGCTATGGTTTTCCCAGTAGTCATGTATGGATGTGAGATTTGGACCATAAAGAAAGCTGAATGCCAAGGAACTGATGCTTTTGAACTGTTGTTTTGGAGAAGATTCTTGAGAATCCCTTGGCTTACAAGATCAAACCAGTCAATCCTAAAGGAAATCAGTTCTGAATACTCATTCTAATGACTGCAGCTGAAGTTGAATCTCCCATACTTTGGCCACTTATTCATTGAAAAAGACCCTGATGCTGGGAAAGACTGAAGGCAGGAGGAGAAGAGGGAAGCAGAGAATGAAATGTTTGAATGCCATAACTGACTCAATGGGCATGAGTTTGAGCAAACTGGCAGATGGTGAAGGACAGGGAAGCCTGCCATGCTGCAGTCCATGGGTAGCCAAGAACTGAACAGGGCTTAGTGAATGAAGAACTCAAAGAAATAGCTGGGGAATTTAACATGAGGGAAACTGGTGAAAAGATTCCAATTTTCAGCAGTAATGGTGGTTATGTGTCTTTTGGGGACACATAAGCATGATTAGTGGCCTCTGCCAGGAATCGAGTCAAGTTAGCAATGTGGTAGCATAAGATCTAATAGATCTTGATAAGAATTGAGACATCACTGCAATGACATTTCCTTAACTCTGAATGATAAATATCTTTAGAAAAAAAGGGAAGTAAACACCTCAGAAGAAAGCTTCTTTGTTGGAAAAATATGAAACCCTGTGGAATTTTGGGTTTCTAAGTATTCATACTCAGGAGAATCTCTACAAATATCCCCATTCTAATTCTCAGGATCCTATATTTTACCATTGGTGTACTTTGATTTACAAGATATGGTACAACTTTGACTTCAACATATGTTTATCTCAGACATCAGTAGACCAAACACTGAGTGTGAGGTTTAGAAACATTAACCTTGAAGTTTTGAGAAACAAGGGAACCTTTCAAGTCAAAGAAAAAATCCTCTACTTTTTAAACTAAGCTTTGGTCTGGTAATTTAAATTTCCACATTTGTCACATAATTTCTGAAGCTTTCCAATGCAATCTGCTCCATAGTCCTTTTTGATCATATGTAGTCATATCTGGCAACCAACTCACTCCAGTGTTCTTGCCTGGAGAATCCCAGGGACAGTGGAGCCTGGTGGACTGCCGTCAATGGAGTCGCACAGAGTCGGACACAACTGAAGTGACATAGCAGCAGCAGCAGCAGTCATATTGCCATTAAATTGCTCTAATTCCAATAGCAAGTTGGTGTCCAATGTCTTGTCTTCTACAGACACATGATTCCAAACACCTTTAAGCTATAATGGAAACAAATTTATCATTGTCTTCAATTGACCACCAGGGTCACACTTTACACAAGCAAATATGTACACTGATTTAAATCTAATCTGATCAAAGTATCTATTTCTGAGTTTCATCTTTCAACTTCTGTTTCCCAGGAAACAGTTTCCCATATGACATAACTGTGTAAATCAAAAGTCTTTCAGTTCTTATTAGTATTCTTTTGATACAGATAACTAGAGTTTTATACAACCTTAGGATGAGTTAGGGGATTGTATTTAAGGAAGTTTTTGCAATAATAAAATTTTGCAGCTTCAAAATGATCATCCCACGAGTTTATCGGGAAGCCATAGGTATTTACACAGTGGGTCAGATTTTGCTCATCTAAAATGATATGAAATATTACGAATTTTCACTTCTCAAATGGTTTTACAATGTATATTCTCACCATAACCATTTGCGTTTCCATTTTCCTACAAATTTACCTATATATATATATATTCGTTTTTAAATATGTGCCAATATCATAGGAATAAAATAGTATTTCAGTTTTAAAACCCCTCTTTCCTACCGTTAGAATAAATTGTTATTTCCTAACTAAAAATAATCTATGATTTTAGTTACATTTTTCTATCTATCTGGACACTTTTAGAATCATTCATATCAGCCTTTGCTGTGGATAACTTTCTCCTGGGTTTAGGATCTAATCTCAGACAACCTTTGAGAAAGCAGATAGAAAATAGAGAGAGACATATGCATTTTCACTTTGATGATTGATTTGGTGCCAAATCCATGAGTTGAACATCATCCACCATCACCGTTGCCAGTTACATACATAAAATATCATGCAGGCAATGGATTTGAAAGGACCTGCCAAGTACAGTGTTGAAAACCCTAGAGATATTGATTTTACAGTTTCTCTAGTGATTCTACATCATGCTCCTTTACTTTCTGGCAATCTTTATAACTTTTACACTGACATAAATTGCCATAAAATAAGCATCCAGTACACCCCTCCCCTTCCTCCTCCAGAAATGGTTAAGGACGCTCCATTATTCTATTAACATGTTTGACCATTAATTCAGCTGATCTCCCTGGGAATGATGAGGTGACTTTAAACTTGGAGGGCAATATGTACTACCCAGCAGATTTATTATTAACCTCTCTAGTGGAAAGCACATGAATTCATCTAAACATTTATTTTCCTAAGTGTGCCACTATTTTTCTTTTTATGTTTTTTAAAGTAGATTTAGTGGCAGAATATTAGCTGCTGAGGATATCAGAGTTGTTGTCTACCCAGTGAAGCAGGCAGTTCAGCTTTCTGAATGTGGCCTCAGACCCTGAGACTTGACTTTGGCTGTAGTGAGGGAAAGGCATATGTTAAGTGCGGAGGGCAGTACTGTGTTCCCTAACCGGTCAGAAATTCACCAGTCTTTAGGCCAGGAAAAAAGAAAAAGGCTCCAGGCCATAAAAAACAATTATACAGATGAGACCACTGCTAGCCTAAAATACTGCTGCATTAGTTTTCTGTTCCTTCTATGACACATTAACACAAACTTCATGTCTTAAATCAGCGTGTTTATAATCTAGCAGTTCTGTGAGACTTCCTGCATAGGTCTCACTGGGTTAAAATCACAGTGTCAAGAGAGCTGTGATTCATTCTGGAGACTCTAGAGGAGAATCCAACTCCTTGAAAGTAATTCTTGCAATTCCATATATATATATATGTATGTATTTGGAGAAGGAAATGGCAACCCACTCCAGTGTTCTTGCCTGGAGAATCCCAGGGACAGGAGAGCCTGGTGGGCTGCCATCGATGGCGTCGCACAGAGTCGAACACGACTGAAGCAACTTAGCAGCATATATACATATATATATATATATATGTATATATATACCTAAGTTAAAATGGACCAATGATCTAAATATCTCTCCAAAGAAAAGGAAAATAAATATATGAAAAATGTTCAATATCAATAGTCAGGAAAATGAAGTTTAAAACCACAATAAGGTAAAACTTCACAATAACAGGGAAATAATAATTGTTAAAGATGGACAAAAATAAGTATTGGTGAGAATTCAGAGATATTGCAACTCTTATGTATTACTGATAAGATTGAAAAACAGTGCATCTATTTTACAACACAATTTGGCAATCCTTCCAAACACTAAAGGTAGAATTACCATATGACCAAGGAATTTCATTATTAATATAGCCAAAACAAATTATAATATGTCTTCACAAAAAATTACACACAGATGTTCATAGCAGCTTTATTCATAATACTCAAATATTAGAAACCATCTAAATAATATCCATGAAATGATAAGTAGGAAGATAAAATGTGATAGACTCATACAACAGAGTATTATTTCCAATAAAATAGAATGAAATTTTGATACATGAAAAAATATAGACTGACCTTGAGAACATTATGCTAAATGAAAGATGTCAATCACAAAATCAATATCTGATTCCATTTATATAAAATGTATGTTTGTATAACCCACTCCAGTATTCTTGTCTGGAGCATCCCATGGACAGAAGAGCTACAATCCATAGGATCACAAAGGGTGGGTCACAATTAAAGTGACTTAGCACATGCAAAGCACATGCTTGTATCTATATGAAAGGTCCAGAATAGACAAAGAAGGTTAATTAGTGGCTACTGGAGTGGAGAGAGCAGGGACAGGAAGAATAGGAAGTCGGTTTAATAGGTAATAGGTATGGAGTTTCTCTTTTGGGTGATGAAATTGCTTTGGAACTAGATTGTATTGATAGTTGTGTAGCTCTGTGAGCCATGCATCTTAAATGGGTGATGTACATTGTATTTGAAATATATTTATATAAGGCTATGTTTTTAAAGGTGGTGCAGCTACTATGTCATTGTGCAATTAGATCTCTGAGGGGCCATCATGACTCTTCTTTGATGACCAGTTAAAGGCAATGCTTGAAGGTCAAATAATGAGTAGAATTGTTTTTAGAATACTTAACAGCCATCTACTAAGATGAATACTTGCTGTCAAATATTACCTTCACTCTCACACCCATCTGATGATCATTAGAAGAATCAGGCTTTAGCATCATTTTGATACATCAGCGTGCATATGGTTGTCCATGAACAACAGGACTGATTACTTTAAAAAACTGAAAAATGAGTATTTTCATATTTAAATGAGGATAATGATTTTCAATGGCTGTTGTCATTTGAGAGAAGCTGCAATGCAGGTTCTCTATACAACACTTGGCACCTTGTGGCTGCTCAATAATCCAGAAGATACCTTAAAGCAGAGGCCCTGAAAATGCTGGCTGAACACCTTTACATCATCTGCTTCTGAACATTTCACCTGGTTATCCTGAGTGAACCTCAGATTCAACATATCCCAATCACACCCTCTATTTCCCAAGATCACTCCTCAGTTAGCCCAAGTCCCTCCTCCTTGCCCAGTCCCCACTTCCAGTCCATTCAATTTAACCTCGGTTTACTCAGCCACTGAGTTATATGGATTCTGTTTCCTAAGTGGCTCTTGGTTCTCTGGTTCAGGCCCTCATCATCTTTCACCTAAATAACTGCTACACCTTTCTGGCTGATCTTCCTTTTTTAAAATCTCACCTGTATTCCACATTTCAAGCTTCTGTAAACTGATTCACCTACAACTCAAAATTGAAAATATTTTTCCTCTGGAGACATTTTGCAATAATTTCTCAGGAAGTATTTTTCTTTCTTTCATTTTTTTGTGATTTCAGTTTTGCTTTTAGAGTTAGAAATACATGTTAATTGTTCAAGCATTTAAAATATATATTTAAAAAATCATATAGGAAAACTTCATTTCTTCTACCCTAGTTGTTTATCTACACAATTATCGCCCATTCTAGCAAGCAGGAGAATACTATTATTAGTTTGTTCCTTCTAGAGAAGATTTATACAAATATAACAGTAAAGCAAATATACAAATATTGTTGTTCAGTTGATAAATCCTCTCCAACTCTAACCCCATGGTCTGCAGCATGCTGACTCCTCTATCCTTCACTGTTCCTCAAGCATATTCAAACTCATGTCCATTGAGTCAGTGATGTTATCTAACCATCTCATTCTCTGCTACTCCCTTCTCCTTTTATCTTCAACTTTTCCCAGCATCAAAGTGTTTTCCAATGAGTTGGCTCTTCACATAGGTGGCCAAAGTATTGGAGAATCAGGTACAGTATCAGTCCTTCTAGTGAATGTTCAGGACTAATTTCCTTTATGATTGACTGGCTTGATCTCCAGCAGCCCAAAGACTCTCAAACATCTTCACTAGTACCACAAATCAGAAGCATCTATTCCTCAGTGCTCACCTTTCTTTATGGGCCAACTCTCATATCCATATATGACTACTGGAGATACCACAGCTTGGACTATAGGAATCCTTGTCAGTAGTGTGACATCTCTGCTTTTTAATATGTTGTCTAGGTTTGTCATTGCTTTTCTTCCAAGGAGGAAGCATCTTTTAATTTTGTGGCTGCAGTTACTATCTTTAGTGATTTGGGAGATCAAGAAATGAAAATTTGTCACTGCTTCCACTTTTTCCCTTATATTTGCATGAAGTGAGGGGACTGTATGCCATAATCTTAGGTTTTTAATGTTGAATTTCAAACCAGCTTTTTCACTCTCTTCTTTCAAACTCACCAAGAGACTCTTCAGTTCTTCTTCACTTTCTGACATTAAAGTAATATCATCTGCATATCTGAGGTTGTTAATATTTCTCCCAGAAAACTTAATTCCAGTTTGTTATTCACCAGCTTGTAATTTTCCATGAGGTACTGTATATATAAGTTAAATAAGCAGGGTGAGAATATACAGTCTTGTAATACTCCTTTCCCAATTTGAAACTAGTCCATCATTCCATGTTCAGTTCTAACTGCTGCTTCTTGACCTGCATATAGGTTTCTCAGGAGACAGGTAAGGTGGTTTTGTATTCACATTTCTTTAAGAATTTGTCACAGTTTGTTATGATCCACCCAGTCAAAGACTTTAGCCTAAACAATGAAAAAGAAGAGATCTTTTTTTCTGAAATTCCCTTACTTTCTCCATAATTCAAAGAATGTTGGCAATTTGATCTGTGGCCTTATTGAAATCCAGATTGTACATTTTGAAGTTGTCAGTTCAAATACTTGTAAAGCCTAGCTTGCAGGATTTTGAGCATAACCTCGATAGCATGTGAAATGAGTGAAATTATATGGTAGTTTAAACATTTTTTTACATTATCCTTGTTAGGAATTGGAATGAAAGCTGTCTTTTTCCAGTCTTGTGGCCACTGCTGTGTTTTCCAAATTTGCAGACATATTGAGTGCAGCACTTTAACAGCATTGTCTTTTAGGATGTGAAATAGCTCAGCCAGAATTCCATCACCTCTGCTAGCTCTGTTCATAGTAATTCTTCTTAAGGACCAGGAAGTCTGAGGAGTCTAGAGGAGTGACCATATATATCATTGTGGTTATCCAGGTCATTATGATCTTCTCTGAACAGCTCTGTGTATTCTTGCTACTTCTTAATCTTGTCTGCTTCTGTTAGGTCCTTATCTTTTCTGTTATTTATCATGCCCATCCTTGCATGAAATATTCTTTGATATCTCTGATTATTCAAGATAATTCTAGTCTTCCCCATTTTATTGATTTCCTCTATTTCTTTGCATTGTTCACTTAAGAAGCCTTTCTTGTCCCTCCTTGCTGTTATCTGGAAATCTGCATTTTTATTGGCTATAACTTTCCCTTCTCCCTTGCCTTTCACTCCCTTTTTCTTCAGTTATTTGTAAAGCTTCCTCAGATAATCACTTTGTCTTCTTGCGTTTCTTTTTTTTGGGGGGGATGCTTTTGGTCACTATGTGCTGTATAGTATTACAGACCTCTGCCCATGTTTCTACAGGCACTCTATCTGCCAGATCTAATCTCATTAATCTATTCATCTTCATCACCTCCACCATATACTTCTATGGAATTTTATTTAGATCATACCTGAATGGCCTAGTGAGGGATGATTCTATAGTTTGCAAGGCATTCTCAGTAAAACAGAAAAAAAAAATGTTCAAAAGACTCTGGCTCTCATAGTAATAATTATAATTAACTGGGAAGCTTTTTTTTTTTTTTCTAAAGTGGTGGAAGTATAATAAAATAATAAAATGCACAGTTCAATGATTGTTCATGAATGCTTATAGCCATGTAATCCACACCCAATTCAACATACAAAATAATTCTATTAATCAGAGAAATTTTCAAAAATAAATCCTCCCTAGTCCCATACTTGGCAATCCAAATTCAGTAGAATTTAGGCCCAGAGTGTGGAGACATATATTTTAAGTCAGAAGTTGATTGGCAAAATTATTTATAGCAAAACAAGCATGTAAAGATGAGAAACTAAATCAGTGTAATGAGTGTATCAAAAGTATAAATGGATAAGAAGAAAGTAGTCAGGACTTTGTCATTTGAAGATAATAAATGGATGAGAGAACAGAAAGTCCACAAGAAATTATACGACTTGTTTCCTGATGTAAAAACTTCTTAAGGACAGATTCTAGATACTTCTTTTTATTTCAAGAGCTTAGCACAATAACTGGCATTGGCTAAACTAGTAAGTTCCAAAATATTTGAGACTGACCAAATAAATTACTGAAAGCCAGTGTTCACAGTTCCTGCTTATTCTTCTAATGCTTTGCTTATCAATTGAACACATCTGGTACTCAGATCCAAAACAATACCACTGCACTGACCAAGAAGATGAATAAAATCTCCAGAGTTATATGCCATGGCTTCAAGAGATAGTGAATGACTTCAAGTGATGTACCAACAATTTTGACCCCAACTGACCTTGATAGGGAAAAAAATATTCCTCTGGAACTTCAAACTGAATAGTCAGATAATTGATAGCAACTCAATGGAGGCCCAAAGCGAAGAAGTTTCACTTACTTGAACAAAACCTGTGGACCATTTATCTAAAAGTACACCTGGTGGAACCATCCCTGGCACAACTACATCCCTCCTGTTAAATAAATGAGATTGTACTACTGGCTGTACTATTGATTGTACTACTGATGGTTGCACTACTGGTGCCTGTATTACCAGTTATACTATTAGTTGTACTGGTGGTTGTACTACTGATGATTGTACCACTGGTTGTACTACTGTACAAGCACTCATCTGGGATCTAGTTCTGCAGTTATTAATGTTTAGGAATAAGGCAACCTTGAGTATTCCTTCAGAAAGAAAATTTTCCCAGGACAATTCCCACTAAAGATGAGGGTGCACCTTTGAGAAATGGGACTTCTGAGTGGATCTCAGCTTAAGAAAGCACACCAGAGGTTTATAACATGAAGCAACTTGAGACACTATGAAAATTAAGACAAGAGTCTAGTTTTGGTCTAGTCTCTGCCAATGCCTGCTTGTTTTATTTTAAATGAATTATTCAAACTATAAGAACCTCAGTTTTCCTCTCTTCAAAATATGTTCATGGCTGAAGATAATTTCTGAGATTTCTTTGTATTTTAAAATTCCATGGAGTCAACTAGAAAACCAATGGGCCTCTGATCCATGTGGCTACAATTACTCTTGCATTTATGTATGCCTATGAATAAAGAAGGGCTAAAATGATCATCAATGCAAAGAAATAGAGGAAAAGAAAAGAATGGGAAAGATTAGAGATCTCTTCAAGAAAATTAGAGATACCAAGGGAATATTTCATGCAAAGATGGGCTCAATAAAGGACAGAAATGGTATGGATCTAACCAAAGCAGAATATATTAAGACGATGTGGTAAGAACAGACAGAATTGTACAAAAGATCTTCACGACTCAGATAATCATGATGCTGTGGTCACTCACACACACCTAGAGCCAGACATCCTGGAATGTGAAGTCAAGTGTACCTTAGAAAACATCACTATGAACAAAGCTAGTGGAGGTAGTGGAATTCCAGTTGAGCTATTTCAAATTCTCAAATGATACTGTGAAAATGTTGCACTCAAATGCCAGAAAATTTGGAAAATTCAGCAGTGGCCTAAAACTGGAAAAAGTCAGTTTTTATTCCAATCCCAAAGAAAGGCAATGACAAAGAATGCTCAAACTACCACACAATTGCACTCATCTCACACGCTAGTAAAGTAATGCTCAAAATTCTCCAAGCCAGGCTTCAGCAATATGTGAAACATGAACTTCCAGATGTTTAAGCTGGTTTTTAAAAAGGCAAAGGTACCAGAGATCAAATTGCCAACATCTGCTGGATTATGGCAAAAGCAAGAAAGTTCCAGAAAAGCATCTATTTCTCCTTTATTGACTATGTGAAAGCCTTTGACTGTGTGGATCACAATAAACTGTGGAAAATTCTGAAAGAGATGGGAGTATCAGACCACCTACCTGCCTCTTGAGAAAAATAAATGCAGGTCAGGAAGCAACAATTAGAACTGGATATGGAACAAAAGACTGGTTCCAAATAAGAAAGGAGGACATCAAGGCTGTATATTTTCACCCTGCTTATTTGACGTATATGCAGGGTGTATCATGAGAAATGCTGGGCTGGAAGAAGCACAAGCTGGAATCAAGATTTCTGAGAGAAATAACAATAACCTCAGATATGCAGATGACAACACTCTTACGACAGAAAGTGAAGAAGAACTAAAGAACCTATTGATGAAAGTGAAAGAGGAGAGTGAAAAAGTTGGCTTAAAGATCAACATTCAGAAAACTAAGATCATGGCATCTGGTCCCATCTTTTCATGGGAAATAGATGGGGAAACAGTGGACACAGTGTCAAACTTCAATTTTGGGGCCTCCAAAATCACTGCAAATGGTGACGGCAGCCATGAAATTAAAAATAACTTACTCCTTGGAAGGAAAATTATGTCCAACCTAGATAACATATTCAAAAGCAGAGACATTACTTTGCCAACAAAAGCCCGTCTAGTCAAGGCTATGGTTTTTGCAGCGGTCATGTATAGATGTGAGAGTTGGACTATGAAGAAAGCTGAGCACCGAAGAATCCATCCTTTTGAACTGTGGTGTTGAAGAAGACTCTTGAGAGTCCCTTGGACTTCAAGGAGATCCAACCAGTGTATCCTAGAGGAGATAAGTCCTGGATATTCATTGGAAGGAGTGGTGCTGAAGCTGAAGCTCCAATATTTTGATCACTTCATTTAAAGAGTTGACTCATAGGATAAGATTCCAATGCTGGGAAGGATTGAGGACAGGAGGAGAAGGGGACGAAGGAAGATGAGATGGCTGGATGGCGTCAATGACTTGATGGACATGGGTTTGAGTAAACTCTGGTAGTTACTGATGGACACGAGTGACTGGCATGTTTTGATTCACGGGGTCAGAAATAGTTGGACACGACTGAGCAACTCTACTGTACTGAAATGAAAATGATCTTCAAAGCAGTTAAGCAAATACAAGGAAAATGCCAGAACCAAAGGTCTTTTTTGAGGATGGAAATTATTAACAAAACAATTGACAACTAAAAGTAAACTACTCATGTAAAGTCTGTACACAGTTTTTTAAAAAGGCAGTTAAGTTCAGTTCAGTTTAGTCACTCAGTCGTGTCCGACTCTTTACCACCCTGTGAAACGCAGCACGCCAGGCCTCCCTGTCCATCACCACTTCCTAGAGTTCATCCAGCCATCTCTTTCTCCATCGTCCCCTTCTCCTCCTGCCCCCAATCCCTCCCAGCATCAGAGCATTTTCCAATGAGTCAATTCTTTGAATGACGTGGCCAAAGTATCGGAGTTTCAGCTTTAGCATCATTCTTTCCAAAGAACTCCCAGAGCTGATCTTCAGAATGGACTGGTTGCATCTGCTTGCAGTCCAAGGGACTCTCAAGAGTCTTCTCCAACATCACAGTTTAAAAGCATCAATTCTTCAGTGCTCAGCCTTCTTTACAGTCCAACTCTCACATCCATACATGACCACTGGAAAAACCATAGCCTTGACTAGATGAAGCTTAGTCGGCAAAGTAATGTCTCTGCTATTGAATAAACTATCTAGGTTGGTCATAACTTTTCTTCCAAGGAGTAAGCTTTTTTTTTTTTT
>SJYC01070063.1:0-13138 GCA_006408675.1 Madoqua kirkii
TTCTCCCAGAAATCTTGATTCCAGCTTGTGTTTCTTCCAGTCCAGCATTTCTCATGATGTACTCTGCATATTAGTTAAATAAGCAGGGTGACAATATACAACCTTGACATACTCCTTTTCCTATTTGGAACCAGTCTGTTGTTCCATGTCCAGTTCTAACTGTTGCTTGCTGACCTGCATAGAGATTTCTCAAGAGACAGGTCAGGTGGTCTGGTATTCCCATCTCTTTCAGAATTGTCCACAGTTTATTGTGATCCACACAGTCAAAGACTTTGGCATAGTCAATAAAGCAGAAATAGATGTTTTTCTGGAACTCTCTTGCTTTTTCCATGATCCAACGGATGTTGGCAATTTGATATCTGGTTCCTCTGCCTTTCCTAAAACCAGCTTGAACATCAGGGAGTTCACAGTTCACATATTGCTAAAGCCTGGCTTGGAGAATTTTGAGCATTACTTTACTAGTATGTGAGATGCGTACAATTGTGGTAGTTTGAGCATTCTTTGGCATTGCCTTTCTTTGGGACTGGAATGAAAACTGACTTCTTCCAGTCCTGTGGCCATTGCTGAGTTGTCCAAATTGCTGGCACATTGAGTGTAGCACTTTCACAGCATCATCTTTCAGGATTTGAAACAGCTCCACTGGAATGCCATCACCTCCACTAGCTTTGTTGGTAGTGATGCTTTCTAAGGCCCACTTGACTTCACATTCCAAGATATCTGACTGTACATGAGCGATCACATCATCCTGATTATCCAGGTCGTGAAGATCTTTTTTGTACAGTTCCTCTATGTATTCTTGTCACTTCTTCTTCATACCTTCTGCTTCTGTTGGATCCAGACTGTTTCTGTTCTTTTTTGAGCCCATCTGTGCATGAAATGTTCCCTTGGTATCTCTAATTTTCTTGAAGAGATCTCTAGTCTTTCCTATTCTATTATTTTCCTCTATTTCTTTGCACTGATTGCTGAGAAAACTTGCTTATCTGTCTGCAACACAGGAGACTCATTTTCGATCCTTGGGTTGGAAAGATCTCCTGGAGAAAGGAATGGCTAAGACATTTTGTGTGCCTCCCTGGTAGCTCAGCTAGTAAAGAGTCTGCCGGCAATGCAGGAGATCCCAGTTCGATTTCTGGGTTGGGCAGATCCCCTAGAGAAAGGATATTCCAGTATTGTCAGGCTTCCCTCATGGCTCAGATTATAAAGAATCTGCCTGCAAGGTGGGAGACCTGGGTTCAATCCTTGGTTGGGAATATCTCATAAAGGAGATCGTGGCAATCCACTCCAGTATTCTTGTCAGGAGAATCCTCATGTCTTGTCTGGAGGATCCTGGTGGGCTTCAGTCCATGGGGTCACAAACAGTCAAATATGACTGAGAGACTAAGCACAGCACCACACAGGACCTTTTGTATTTGTCTAACACTGTTGTTGTTCAGTCACTCAGCCAATTCTGACTCTTTGCAATTCCACTGACTGCAATATACAAGGCTTCCCTGTCCTTCACTATCTCTCAGAGTTTACTCAAACTCATGTCCATTGAATTTGTGATGCCATCCAATCATCACATTTTTTGCTACCCCCTTCTCCTTCTGCCCTCAATCTTTCCCAGCATCAAGGTCTTTTCCAATGAGTTGGCTCTTCACATCAGGTGGCCATAGTATTGGATCTTCAGCTTTAGCCTGTCCTCAAATGAATATCCAGGATTGATTTCCTTTAGGATTGACTGGTTTGATCTCTTTTCTGTTCAAGGGACTCTCAAGAGTCTTCTCTAGCACCACAGTTTAAAAACATCAAATCTTTGGCATTCAAATATTTATTAATGCATATATATGGAATCGAGAAAAATGGTATCATGAACCTATTTGCAGGGAAGGAATGTAGATGCAGATATAGAAAATGGACTTGTGGACACAGTAGGAGAAAGAGAGAGTCGGATTAATGGAGAAAGTAGCATTGACATATATACAGTACCATGTGTAAAATAGCTAACAGCTGAGAAGCTGCTATGTAACACAGGGAACACAGCTTGGCACTTGTTGATGACTTTAGAAAGGTTGTATGGGGAGAAGGGAGGGAGATTATATACATACATACATACATATAAATATAATTATTGCTGAATTGTGTTGTTGTTTGGCAGAAACCAACACAACACTGTAAATCAAATTTCCTCCAATTAAAAAAATAAATTAAAAATATTTATAACTTTATATCCAGCTGAACCATCATTAAAGAACACAAATAAAATAAAGGTATTTTCTGACAAACAAAATCTACCAAAACCGAATCCTATTTACAAGAACTTCAGGAAAATGGAAATATATTCCAAGAGGATTGCAAGAAAAAAGGAGCAAAGATATTTATATATATGCAGTTGAATTTACACTAATGGATCTATCTGTCTATCTATTGAGATTATATATATATATGTTTAATGATAATTGCTAATTTCTGATAGTTAAATAAGGTGAAACAAAGTATTGGTACCCATCAAGGAAAAAAAAAAAGATACGAAAAGAGTTAGGAATGGCAGTCTGATGCATACCATCTTTCAATCCATGCAGGAACAATTTATTACCAAGAAGAAAAGAGAACAAACTGCCTGGGCTGATGGCCTTTTGTGGGAACATCTTTCCCTGTTTCAAACTTAGTATGTACTCCTTTGTTCTTCCTAAGCACATGTGTCAAAGGCCCTTAGGCAAGCCCCCAGCCTTCTGTATTTCAAGTCCCAGAGGGATGGTCATGATTCTTCTATTACAGCAAGAAGTGTGGTGTATGCAGCAAAATCTCTTCTGTCAGAAGGGAGGTAGATAACCTAGCATGGGAGATCAC
This sequence comes from Madoqua kirkii, assembly GCA_006408675.1. Taxonomy (NCBI): domain Eukaryota; kingdom Metazoa; phylum Chordata; class Mammalia; order Artiodactyla; family Bovidae; genus Madoqua; species Madoqua kirkii. The sequence goes on from SJYC01070063.1 coordinate 2,827, forward strand.
ATTGGAGGGTGCTGGATCTTCTGTCCTCATTCTCTCCTCTTGCTGTAAGTAAACTCTATAACACTATGGTATAATATGTGTGTTGTCTTTTTCTGTGACCTTCTCTGTGTGACATGTACCTGCTTCTTTTTGCTTTTAAACATTAGGTGCATAGCTTGGCCAGCCAGTGAAAAGTGAAACCGACATGTGCATCTGCTGTTGTATTATTCTGTGCGCCTCAGTTTCTTTATTTATAAAGTTAGAAGGATACGATTTTATGTTCTCTGGAATTTCACTGAGCTGTTAATCAAGTTCTAGGATGATGCAGTCTTGCTAAAATATAGCCCTTATCTCTCTTTCTCCCCACACAACAAGTCATAACCTATTTTTTATAATATTATTTCCAACACAATATTCTCAAACTTTGGTGTTAGATTATTCTGTTATAAATTTAACATAAGTTAAAATATGCCATGACCAAAAAGTAGTTCTTAAATCATCCAGACAGAGCTAAATGCCTATAGCTGAGATAAACTACATCATTTTCGTCTCTGTGTTATTTGCAATTATGTGGTACATACAGCCTAGAGCATGGGCTATGGACCCTGAAGTCAGGGTGCCTACACTGAAGTCCTTTTTCCATAACTCACAGCAGAGATTTAATCTAATGAACAAAATATTCCTCCATTGAAGCGTTGGTATACAGACTCAATAAAACAGAGCAAGTAAAACATTTAGAACAATTCCTGGCACATCATAAGTATGCAATCAGTGTTTGCTTCTAAAATTTTACAAATTTTATGTGACATGTTTGGTATTTTGTCATTCTTATTCTTGAGGTCTTTTAGTATTAATATTGAGGTCATCTAGCGTAGCATTAAAGTCGCCAATTAATACATGGACCACAGGTACCCTGCTGAAAATATTAAATTGTTAGGGATATTATATAAACTGAAAACTAAAACCAATTTCCTCAGGCTCTGACTATACACTTAATTCTTCACAATAGCAAGAAGCTCATATATCTGTTGGCTTTTCAACTCTACATTTTTCCAAAATATTTTGTGTTCCATTGAAAAATCTAGAGTGATAAATTTTAGGCATTATTGTAATTCTCAGGTGGTCTGAGTTCTCTGTTAAGAAGCATTACCATATTTTTCACTCTCTTTGGGCATCCAGAGTATTTTCCTTCTCTTGGGACACTGAGAATAGAAGCAAGTGAGGCCACTGATCGCACTTTGTTCCACAACTGGGAAGCAACTAAATGAAAGTAGAATAAAGATGTCTATAAGTCAGTCAATCTTTGCAAGAATCCTACAAAAAAGCATCCATTTTCCCTGTATTACAGATGAGAATACCATAACTCACACAAGACTAAACAACTGACTTAAGATTATTCGGCCAGAACAAGGAAGATCTGGGGCTGAGATTCAGGTGTCTCCAATTCTCCAAAGTCAAGGATATTAACAGATACACAACCTTTTTGGTATAGTAGGCGTGTTATGAAGTTGAATATAGGTAACAGTTTTTTAGGTCTGATTCTGCATGCTATATTCTGCATGAGATTAAAAGACACTTGCCCCTTGGAGGAAAAGCTATGACCAAACTAGAGAGCATATTAGAAAGCAGAGACATTACTTTGCCAACAAAGGTCCATCTAGTCAAAGCTATGGTTTTTTCAGTGGTCATGTATAGATGTGAGAAAATGAAAGTGAAAGTGAACTCGCTCAGCCCTGTCCGACTCTGCAACCCTGTGGAGTATAGCCTACCAGGCTTCTCTGTCCATGGGATTCTCCAGGCAAGAATACTTGAGTGGGTTACCATTTTGTTCTCCAGGGAATCTTTTGCTACCCAGGGATTGAACCCCGGTCTCCCACAGTAGAAGCAGACACTTTAACCTCTGAGCCACAGGAAAGCCCTGTCGATGTGAGAGCTAGATTATAAAGAAAGCTGAATGCCAAAGAGTTGATGCTTTTGAACTGTGGTGTTGGAGAAGACTCTTGAGAGTCCCTTGGTCTATAAGGAGTTTCAACCAGTCAATCCTCAAGGAAATCAGTCCTGAAAATTCATTGTAAGAACTGATGCTGAAGCTGAAACTCTAATACTTTGGCCACCTGATGGGAAGAACAGACTCATTGGAAAAGACCCTGATGCTGGGAAAGATTGAAGGTGGGAGGATATGGGGATGACAGCGTGTGAGATGGTTGGATGGCATCACTGACTTGATAGACATGAGTCTGAGCTAGCTTCAGGAGCTGGTGATGGACAGGGAAGCCTGGCATGCTCCAGTCCACAGTTCACAGAGTCAAACATGACTGAGTAACGGAACTGAACTGAACTGCATGTTAGAACATCAAGCAGAATTGTGAGCTGTCATGTTACTTATGTGGTATTTTTGTCAAATCACTTAAATACTCTGAGGCTTAATCTCCTTTCCTATAAAACATGAATCTATTTCTATTACACTATCAAGATCTAGGTAGTGGACAGACACCATGTGAAAACGTGTGTATACATTTTTTAAGAGTTTAATTTATGTAGTTTACCTATCAGCCAAGATGTATAAAGATTATTGTGCCTTCTTAACTTCTTTATTCTTTATTAGGTACATATACATTCCCCTATTTCATGAGCAAACTCTGAGGCTAAAAACAACTTTTTACCCTCCCTAAGAAGATGACTGAGGATCCTCTAAACAGATCAGAACTTGAATGTCTTGACCAGAAACAACAACAACAACAACAATGGGTACTCTACAAATTAGACTTTAGGTGCTAGTGTGATATCATAGCAAAAGGATTGGCTTTTTACTATTCATCATGACTCATTCTCAGTTTCTTCTGCCTAGGAAGCGTGTGCCTTAAATCCCTGGCTATCATCAAGGACAAACTTTATATATCTCATCCCTTTAATGGAAGGGCCTGGCATCATCATTTTACATCATCAAGAGGGGAAGGGACATCCCACTTAGCACCTACTTAGACCCGCTACAGAGACATCAGTCCACCCCTAGTAGGGGAAGCTAATACTCAGTTACTTGGGGGTATGCAATCTGCTGAAATGACTTCACCACTGTATCTCACTGTTGTAAATATGAATAGATAGCTGAGAAAATGTCATGTTTAATTCTGCCCTTTGAGGCAGAGCTCCCCTTTCTTCTCTCCTAAGGAAGATAGTCATTATGTTTTTGGTCATGATATTCACATTTTGATGCTTTGTCTCTGTAAAAAGTTCACTTATTTGGGAGATTAAGAAATTGTTTCCCTATCCTTCACTGAAACCACATTGTTAGACTTTACAAAGATTAATGTAGCACCATGGGGGTTAGATTGTTTCAGTCGCTACTGCATCAGAAACAAATGGCTGCTCTGAGCTGAAGAGCCACAAAAAAGCAAAAACTTTGGGGCATAAAAACAACCACTTGCTTCCTACGGTGCTTAGATGAAGTCATCTCTGTTTACAGTTTTAAATAGGATACTCTTTATGATTCCTCTCATTTTATTATTATTATTATTTTTTAATTTAAACAATGCAGTCACTCTCTTTGTAGACATATGTTAAACTTCAGAATTTGGAGTAGTTGGGGCAATCCTTTTTCTGTGGTTCTAAAAATTATTTTGACAATGTCCAACTCCCTAAAAGCTATGTTCATTTTTAATAAAGTCCCAGAAAAAAGCCACAATCCAATGTTATCTAGCACTGCAAAGATGATATAAATTTAAGACATAAAGTTTGTCTACAATTTGCTTGACTTTGTAATATATACCTATAATATGTCAACATGACATTTATAATCAGATGAAATGCAGGAAAACAATTAAATAGAAAAGAAATACAACAATGCAGAATAACTTAAGTCACCTGAATCTAGCATTAAAGATTGAATGTAAAATTTACAGGTAGGAAAAATAAAAATGAGTAAGAGAAAGGAGTAAATAAAATTATTTGCAGATAGTTTTCCTCCAGAAGCGGAAGATGAGTAAAATCACTTTCCAGGGTCTTAAATAATTTAAATTCTATCAAACACGTATTTCTCCCTGTAACAGGTTCACACAATTTACACAGCACTGTAAGTTGGTACTTTCTTTGGCTTTCACTTTTCTGCATTCCCTGAGGATGTTCTCTGATGATTATTTCTTTCTATCTTTATTTTGTTCCTTTCTTTTTTTTCCAACCCTCTCCTGTTCCCTGAGGTAGTGTGCAGCCATAATGCTGAAGTGCTGCTAAATGCAATAAGGCAAAAATCATCACGGCTTGATGGCACCAGAGTGCCGGCGCTTTGGATAAAGAATTATCCCACTAACGCAGCATGAACCAGCCAAAAGGAAAAAGAAGAAAACAATCCACAAACTCATGGCATATTTATTTTTTATGATCCTACAAACCTTTATTTAAAAAAGATAAAATGGGAATCATTGGATGAATATATTTCAAGGCAGGAATCTCACAGGCAATTTGGACCGGCCATAGTTTTGTATACTGATTCTCCATATTGTGTTTTCTGAGCTGTGAGACAAATATACATTGTCCACAAAATTCAATCTGAAACAAAAAGTCCCCTCTTTGATCTGTTCTTTGTAACAAAAATTTATGCTAAAATTGAGATTTCTTAAATTAGAAATTTAAGCAAAATTAAATAAGTTGAATGCATTCTTTAAGGTATAAAGGAGAAAACTATGTTTTTCCTTAACAGCTCAATAACCTAAGTTATTACAAATATTAAGTATATTTTATATGTTATTTACATATGTAAAAATCCATGCCTTTTCTTAGTGAGTTTACTCATTAGCTAAGAATGTTCTTCATTACTTATATTTCTCTTACCTTTCCCCCAAAGCACAAACACGATGCTGGACTTTGACTTAATCTTCTCCTCCATATCTGTCTCTCATTCTTTTTCCCTTCCTCTCTCTTCTCTCTCCCTTCCTGTCTCTCTGTGTTCAAATTCAGATATGTGGTTTCATCATGATGGTCTTAGGCAATGACTGCCTAAGTTTTACTCATTAGCTAAGAATGTTCTTCATTACTTATATTTCTCTTACCTTTCCCCCAAAGCACAAACACGATGCTGGACTTTGACTTAATCTTCTCCTCCATATCTGTCTCTCATTCTTTTTCCCTTCGTCTCTCTTCTCTCTCCCTTCCTGTCTCTCTGTGTTCAAATTCAGATATGTGGTTTCATCATGATGGTCTTAGGCAATGACTGCCTAAGAATTCTACACATATAAAATACCTTCTTTGGTTATTTTGCTTTTTCTGAATATTTTGTTTAGCTACTAATAGCATTTTATGATGATATTACTAACTATAATAGGTGACAAGTTTGCAAGACAGCCTTGTTAGAAATATCTTTTTTTTTTTTTTTGGTCTTACTGAACAACTCTCTGGATTGTTTTGTTTTGTTTTCCATATTTCTAATATAAAAAAAAATATTTGCTTCTTTTAAAATCTCAGTTAAGGTGGCACTTTTTGAAGGTGGAGCTGCTAAAGAAAAATTAGTAAGTTAAATAATATTTTCTTGAGGGATTTTTAAAATTTAATTTTCATAGTCATAGCATTCTAAAAATAAAGGAGGCCTTAGGGGGACTTCATTCTGTGTATTTGTTTATCCATAATGATATTACGAGTCAATGGGAGGAAAAGACTAAAATCCAAGTTGTTATTCACCATGCATGTCATTTGACATTCATTTTCTAAGCCACAAATTCCCAAGCAGTACTTTTGTGGATCATTTTCTATCAAGAGTTTTATGACCCATCAGTGGCATGGCAATGACAATGTCATCATAATTTCATTTGTTCCTTTTAACAGACATTGTCATGGCCTTTGCCACATGGATGAGATCCCATCCTGAGCTCTGAGAATATGTGAATTTGGAGGGAAAGAATATTTTAGAAAATAAGTCTGTAATATATCTGTGTGTGTGCTCAAGTATATTTAAGTTGGCATACCGGCAAAGGTACTTACTAGTTGTGTGAACTGGAATGAATACTTTTTACTTTACTAAATTTAATTACCTTTCTTTTACTTGTCTATTAGCCACTTAAGCTTGTTGTTTTGACAAACAATACCAAATTCAGTCGTTATAAACAAAACAAACAAACAAAAAGTTTATTGCTCACTCATGCTACTTTCTAATGTGTATTTCTGCTTCAGTTCAGTTCAGGTCAGTCGCTCAGTCGTGTCTGACTCTTTGCAACTCCATGAATCGCAGCACGTCAGGCCTCCCTGTTCACCACCATCTCCCGGAGTTCACTCAGACTCACGTCCATGGAGTCCGTGATGCCATCCAGCCATCGCATCCTCTGTCGTCCCCTTCTCATGCCCCCAATCCTTCCAGGCATCAGCGTCTTTTCCAATGTGTCAACTCTTTGCATGAGGTGGCCAAAGTACTGGAGCTTCAGCTTCAACATCATTCCTTCCAAAGAAATCCCAGGGTGATCTCCTTCAGAATGGACTCGTTGGATCTCCTTGCAGTCCAAGGGACTCTCAAGAGTCTTCTCCAACACCACAGTTCAAAAGCATCAATTATTCGGTGCTCAGCCTTCTTTACAGTCCAACTCTCACATCCATACATGACCACAGGAAAAACCATAGCCTTGACTAGATGGACCTTAGTCGGCAAAGTAATGTCTCTGCTTTTGAATATGCTATCTAGGTTGGTCATGACTTTTCTTCCAAGGAGTAAGTGTCTTTTAATTTCATGGCTGCAGTCACCATCCACAGTGATTTTGGAGCCCCCGAAAAAGAAAGTCTGACACTGTTTCCACTGTTTCCCCATCTGCTTAGGAAACTGTTTTGGGGATTATTGTGTTTCAAGAATCTATTCAAGGACTAAAGCTTCACTATCCCACAAGGGACTTGCAATCCATCTCTAGATTTTCTGTGTTTGGACTCAAATGAAGATAAAAAGAGTATCAGGAGTATTGTAAGGAAGGTATTTTAGATGCAAGTCCTAGAAGCAAAGTAAATCAGATTACATTTCTTTGACTGGAATTCAGTCCATTGTTGGTGTGGCCCTGCCTAAATATAAGGCTAATTGGAACATTAGGCCTGCTTGTATGTCCATGAGGATGGTTTGTACAGGATTTGGAGAACACATGTCCTTATCTCTGGCAAATAGGTGAAAATCATAGTGCCTATCCCTCAAATCTGTTGTGAGTATAAAAAGAGAAAGTGAATATAAAATATATAAAAACATATAAAAGAGCCACCAAAAAAAAAATAGGGTTTGACTTAGGGTTAGAATCAATTAAATCAATTTAAAATATAGAAAATGTCTAATGATTGATAAATAATTATTGAGGAGTGGAGCAAATAAAACAAAATTAAAATAACCATACTTTATAAGGCTAAAGTGATAAAGAGGGGAAAACAGATTACTATGAAAATTCAAAAGCATAAAAACCAATTTTTGCTATGAGGGTAGTTTGACCACATTTAAGTGGGACACTCAATCTTTGTCCTCAGTGATTTACACTTTAAGCCCCATATCTTCTTTTGGTGACCTCATCTCTTCCCACAGCTTCTGTTACTGCTACATATGCTAGTTAATATTGAACTAGCACTTGTCTCTTCATTTCTCTCTATTTGCATATTTAAATGCTGATTGAAACACTTATAGTTTTATAAGGCCCCAACTGGTCTCATTACTCCTTCCTTGTCTGCACTCAGGTGTGCACTTATTTTACACTTCTCTTTCCAGCAACTATATTTGCCACATAGTTCACATCCTATTATCTCCCTCTCTTAACTTCTTACACAAACAACCACTAAGTATTGCCCAGTTATCTCCAATATCTTGCCCCATTCCTTTATTGTATTCTACTTACCCAAGTTGAGGACCACCAATCTCTAGCATGCATTACTATGTGATTTATTTGCTAGCTGCTTCATTTCTCTTGCCCCATCACCCCATTCTCTTCAGAGCAGTCAACATTTTTATTCTTACTATTGCTTGTTTTGGGAAAAATGCATATCTGGGCAGCTGACTCCACTTTTGCAAAAATTTTAAGGACTTCCATTTTTAGTAAGTGAGTGCAAACTCCTCCACATGGCTTAGAAAACCCTAAACCATATCAACACTGTCTAGCTTTTTCTCTTCCTATTTTTCTGCGTTCAGTAACTTCCTACACATCTGTTCAGTCTTCTCATGCATAATAGACTCTTTCATCTCTGGAACGTAGCATGTGCTATTCCATCTACTGAAATAGTTTTTCATCTCACCTACTTACAATATTATTATTTATAATAAGAAATATATTTCTTATTTCTCTGTTCCCAGTTTTTTTAAAAATATAAATTTATTTATTTTAATTGGAGGTTCCCAGTTTTGTGCTCATGGATCTTGGAATTTCTTGAGCAATAAAAACAACGGGAGCGTTTTTTGTTAAAATAGTTGGTGTCTTCTCTTAAGTTCATACACTTGCTTCAGAGTCATAAAAGTGAAATAGTCTTGCTGTTCATCTAAGCTCCTTTCTACCACATTGGTTTATGTTAATGAGGTGCCCTTGGAATGCACCTAAGGATGGGGCCTGTTTGTCTGAAGAACCACCCATGTAATGAGAAGTTTGGAGCTTTCAGTCCCAACACTAGACCTCTTGGGAGGCGAGAGGGCTGGAGATTAGGTTCAATCACCAGTGAACAATGATTTAATTAACTGTACCTTTGTGATGAAGCCTCCATAAAACTGCAAAGACAAGGTTCTTGGAGCTTCTAGATTGGTGAACAAGTGGAGATTTTGGAGAGTGGCACTCTCAGAGAGTATGGAAACTCCATACCATTTCCCCAATGCATTGTTCTATGCATCATTTCCATCTGAGTCTTTGTGAATTACATCTTTTTATAAGAAACCAGCAAAATCCCATGGATAGAGGAGCCTGGTGGGCTGCAGTCCATGGAGTTGTGAAAGAGTCAGACATGACTCAGAGACTTCACTTTCACTTTTCAGTTCCATGCACTGGAGAAGGAAAATGACAACCCACTCCAGTGTTCCTGCCTAGAGAATCCCAGGGATGGTGGAGCCTAGTGGGCTGTCATCCATGGGGTTGCACAGAGTCGGACACAACTGATGTGACTTCACAGATGCAGCAGCAGCAACCTAGTGAATTGAACAGTTTCCTAAATTCTGTGAGCTGCTTTAGGAAATCAACTGAAACCAAGGATGGGGTCATTGGAAATTCCTATCTATTGTGGGCCAGTCAGTAACACAGGTGACAACTTGGATATGTGATTAGCCTCTGAGTGGATGGCAATCCGTCTTTTGGGACTGAGCTTTAATCTGTGGACTCTGATGCTATCTCCAGGTAGACAGGATCTGAAATGAGTTAAATTGCAGCTGGCGTTGGATAATTGCTTCTTAGTGGGAAATAAGCCCACACAAACACATTGAAATTAGGTGCTCACAAACCTTACCCCCACACCCTCAAGTAATGAAAGAGGAAAATCAGCTATAGCCTGCCCACTCTAGAATTATATTGCATATCATTTCTTCCAGGAATCACTCTGATCCAACACCAGCACCATACACTTTTATAAGTATGAAAGTGATTGATCTTTATTTTTCAAACTATAAGGTTGTCTACTTCCACTTGACACTAAGCACAAATGGCTGTGACTGGCACACTAAACTCAGGAGCTGTGACTGGCACACTAAGCATGGCCGAGAGGAGCTACCCCATGTCCGAGGTCAGGGGCAGAAGGTGGGAGGACCCCATGCCCAAAGGGCAGTGGGCAAGAGGAGTTACCCCACATCTGAGGTCAGGGGCAGCAGCCAAGAGTGCCTGGCTGCAAAGGTGCAGGAACAGCTGAGAGGAGCTACTCGGTGTCCAAGGTCAGGGGCAGCAGCCGGAAGGAGCCACCCTGTGTCTTAGATCAGGGGCAACAACTGAGAGGAGCCACTCCACATCTGAGGCCAAGGGCAGTGGCCGGGAGAAGCAACCTCACCTCCAAGGAGTGGTGGCTGCGTGGGTGCAGGAGGGCCTAGAGGAGCTTTCCCTCGTTAAAGGTCAGGAAAGGCAGCGATGAGGAGATACTCCTCCTCCAAGGTAAGGAGCAGTGGCTGCGCTTTGCTGGAGCAGCCTTGAAGAAATACCCATGTACAAGGTAAGAGAAACCCAAGTAAGATGGTAGGTGTTGCAAGAGGGCATCAGAGGGCAGACACACTGAAAGAAATCATACTCACAGAAAACTAGTCAATCTAATCACACTAGGACCACAGCCTTGTCTAACTCAATGAAACTAAGCCATGCCTATGGGGCCACCCAAGATAAGCAGGTCATGGTGGAGAGGTCCGGCAGAATGTGGTACACTGGAGAAGGAAATGGCAAGCCAC
>SJYC01070068.1:0-31362 GCA_006408675.1 Madoqua kirkii
TTCTGGTATGCTGTGATTCATGGGGTCACAAAGAATTGGACAGGACTGAGTGATTGCACTGAACTGAACTGAATTGAATATTCTTTGGAAAGCCTGATGCTGAAGCTGAACCTCTAATATTTGGCAACAGGATGCGAAGAACTGACTCATTGTAAAAGACCCTGATCATGGGAAAGTTGAAGGCAGAAGGAGAAGGAGATGACAGAGGATGAGATGGCTCAATAGCCTCACCGACTCAACAGACGTGAGTTTGTGCAAGCTCCAGGAGTTGGTGATGGACAGGGAAGACTGGTTGCAGTCCATGGGGTTGCAAAGAGTGGGACACAACTGAGTAAATGACTGAACTGAACTTCCAAGGCAGGGAGCATTGGTTCCATCCCTGGTTAGGGAGCTAACGTCCCAGGTACTAAGGCATGTGGCCAAAAATTAAAAACTAAATAAAAAAAGATAAGAGAAAAATAAATGTAAGAAATAATGTTCTTCATCCTTTAACATTCAATTTATTTTCATATGCTCCCAAGCTAAAAGAACAATCATTATTTGACATAAAAGCAAGACAGCAAGGTACTCAACAGACGTGAGTTTGTGCAAGCTCCAGGAGTTGGTGATGGACAGGGAAGACTGGTTGCAGTCCATGGGGTTGCAAAGAGTGGGACACAACTGAGTAAATGACTGAACTGAACTTCCAAGGCAGGGAGCATTGGTTCCATCCCTGGTTAGGGAGCTAACGTCCCAGGTACTAAGGCATGTGGCCAAAAATTAAAAACTAAATAAAAAAAGATAAGAGAAAAATAAATGTAAGAAATAATGTTCTTCATCCTTTAACATTCAATTTATTTTCATATGCTCCCAAGCTAAAAGAACAATCATTATTTGACATAAAAGCAAGACAGCAAGGGACACAGATGTATAGAACAGTCTTTTAGACTCTGTGGGAGAGGAAGAGGGTGGGATGATTTGGGAGAATGGCATTGAAACATGTATAATATCATATAAGAAAAGAATCATCAGTCCAGGTTCGAGGTAGGATACAGGATGCTTGGGGCTAGTGCACTGGGACGACCCAGAGAGATGGTACGGGGAGGGAGGTGGGAAGGGAATTCAGGATGGGGAACACATGTACACCTGTGGCAGATTCATGTTGATGTATGGCAAAACCAATACAATATTTTAAAGTAATTAACTTCCAATTAAAATAGATAAATTTAAATTTAAAATAAATGAATTAAAGAAACAAACAAAAACAGAGTATTATGAAACTCTGTGGTGCCTCCATGGAGTGTTTATCCCTCTCAGTGGTGCTGCCCTGATCAATGTATAGATAGGCTTTGAATTTAATGAAATATGCATTACATAGAGAGTGCACTAAATGCAACCTAGAATAAAGAAAAAAAAAACCAGAGGCACTGATGAAGCATAAACTCAAAGCAGAACACTAAATTTTAATACTAGTAAGACCAAGCTCAAACACAATTTCATCTGAGCCAAAACTGAGGTTATAGAAGCAAGAGTTTATTTCATACATTTATGGGATAAGACTGGAATGGTTTGGGATGAAGGAAGAAGACTTATAACATAATGGCTGTAAACATCACTGAATTTTGTCTACCTGCACTATGGATGACTTAAGTAAAAATCAGAGAAAATTTGATATTTCATTAATAAAACATTTAACATGACTGCTTTACTTAAAGCACCTGCTTTTGTTTTTTCTAACATGCTCTTTCAGTTCAGTTCAGTCAGTCATATCTGACTCTTTGCCACCTCATGGACTGCAGCACGCCATGGTTCCCTGTCCATAACCAACTCCTGGAGCTTACTCAAACTCATGTCTATTAAGTTGGTGATGCCATCCAATCATCTCTTCCTCTGTCATCCCCTTCTCTTCCTGCCTTCAATTTTTCCCAGTTTCAGGGTCTTTTCCAATTAGTCAGTTCTTCACATCAGGTGGTCAAAGTATTGGAGTTTCAGCTTCAGTTTCAGTCCTTCCAATGAATATTAAGGACTGATTTCCTTTAGTAAGGACTGGCTGGATCTCCTTGCAGTCCAAGGGACTCTTAAGAATCTTCTTCAACACCACAGTTCACAATCATCAATTCTTCAGTGTTCAGCTTTCCTTATGGTCCAACTCCAACATCCACATGACTACTGGAAAAATTATAGCTCTTTAGCATTAGTCTAATCACTAAATTTAGAAATTTGGGCCTTCTAAATTAAAATTACTTGAAAGCATATGAAATGGAAAATAATACACCCAGTATAAAAATACCCATTCTCTTAGACTTTGCCTTTGCTTTATCCTTTTTCTGAAATGTCTGCACATTCACCTCTATTCCCTGGCTTCACCCCCTCCTTGCTCGTGGAAATCATCTCTTTTGTACTCTATAGAGTACTAGTTATATCAGTTTCAGGCTGCAACAATCTATTCTTTAAACTGAAATTTTTTATTTTCTTTAAATACAATCAGTCATATACCACCATCTTTATCTTGAATTTATTATCTCCCCTCAATAAATTTTCTCCAATAACTAATAAATTAGTTTTAATATGATTTTTATTATAATTTTAATATAATTTTTAAATTAAAATAATATTGCTTTAGCTTCAAGTTTACAACAAAGTGATTCAGCTATATACATATATATGTAAAGACACAAAAGTGTTATATATATACATATATGTATATAGACACAGATGTTGAAATGACAACTACCTAAGAAAGAAATTTTAATGTTCATGTTTTTAATAAACAGTGGATCATTAAAGGTCAACTCAAGATAAAACCAACTAGAAGTTAACCCCTGCTTGTGTTGTTGTGGTCATAATGATACACTAGAAGACCTGATACTTAGAGGAAGTAGAGACAAGAGTTATTTGAAGTCTATTACATGAAGTTAGGTTATTTTTTCCTTTGGGTACTACAAAATGGTGCTCCTCTATAGAACTGAAGCACTCTGGCTTTTCTATAAATGTACCACAATGTCTACACTCTCAAAACAGAATTTATAGTGTGAAGAATTTTTTCACACTTCTGTAATTTCCTTCCCACCATTCCCGTATGCCTCATCAGTTTCCACTGCTACCCCTAGGAGACTGTGTTCTTTTAGAGAACTGTTTATCCCGTGAAGGAGTATTATCTCTCATCTTGAAAAATATCAATAAAAAACAAATTATATTTGTTCTCTAAGATGTTTGCTACAAACCATGACTGATTAGTGCTATATGTGACATCCACAAGAACAGTAATCAAGGTTATGTTAGCATTGATTTTTACAGAGGTGAAGTCCCTTTGATGTATTACTCCATCAACACCTGCAATGACAAAATTTGCACATGAAATTAATTCCAATTAATTACACTGTTTGTAGATAACTCTGACTCTTTTGTGTTGCAAAATAAATATTAATTTAATGATTTTTTCACCGTGTTGCTTATATATTTAAGAGAACGGACCCTCTATTGATCAGGATCCTGAAATATAAAAGAAAGTTTAGACAACTGAAGGGGCCTGGAAAATTAATCTAGTCAGTTGGGAGCAACTCAAGTCTTTAGGCATTGTCACACTATTTTATATTCATTGTTAATATGTTAGCTTTGAATTCAAGTTTCTGATAAAAAATGCTCCATCTTCTATGACCTATATTTAATATTGACATTTACCACACATGAATGCATTGTTCTTCTTCATATACCTTTTAACTTAACTACCGTGACTAATGGCCTGAGCATCCTCCAAAACTGGGAGGGAGGACAAGAAGAAATTCCTAAAGTACACAGTAACAAATAATTGGCTCAGTGGTAAAGAATCCATCTACAAGATAGGAGATGCAGGATACAGGGTATGGTCCCTGGGTCAGGAAGATCCCCTGGAGGAGGGCATAGCAACACACTTCAGTATTCTTTTCTGGAGAATCCCATGAAAAGAGGAGCTGGTGGTCTAAAGTCCATATGTTCAGAAAAAAGTCAGACAAGAATAAAGTGACTAAGCAAGAGCACATGCGCATAAATCTAAATTCTTACATTTCTGTGCACTCAGAAATCAATCCTAACATTTTAGGTATATGGTCAAATTCTGGATGAAATAATTGAATAAGAGTCTGGCCCTGTAAATTAACATAGACATCCTTCTTCTGGATTCACTTTAATGTACCATGTTTTATTGAAACTGCCATAATCCTCTAATTTATCCAGTTGAAACTTCTGAGCAGACATGAGTTTACCTAGGGCATTGATATTGAAACGGTCCATCAGTGAACTCAGTTATTAGAGTGAATTTTGATTTAAAACATTATCAGTTTCACTCTCAGTAGAAAAAATAATTTTCTATTGTTTTATCTAAGATGTCTAATTATTAATATCCTCTAATGTTAAAAGACTCTTGAGAGTCCCTTGGACTGCAAGGAGATCCAACCAGTCCATTCTGAAGGAGATCAGCCCTGGGATTTCTTTGGAAGGAATGATGTGAAAGCTGAAACTCCAGTACTTTAGCCACCTCATGTGAAGAGTTGACTCACTGGAAAAGACTCTGATGCTGGGAGGGATTGGGGGCAGGAGAAGATGGGGACAACAGAGGATGAGATGGCTGGACGGCATCATTGACTCGATGGACATGAGTCTGAGTGAACTCTGGGAGTTGGTGATGGACAGGGAGGCCTGGCATGCTGCAATTCATGGGGTGGCAAAGAGTCAGACACAACTGAATGACTGGACTCTACTGAACTGAATGTTAAAAGGCTCTCCAGGTATATGCATATTAACAGCTGGGCAACTGTTGAACAGCTGTATGTGATGTGTCATCTGTTTCAGTGACATAATTTGTGAGGGAAAATGTAGCATAAAAAAGATTAGATGCTGAAATCAGATATTTTATTCATATCTTGCTTTTTTAATTACTAATATATACAACTTAAGCTAGTTGTGTATATTAAGTTCCTTTATATCACTTTTATATTTTTAAAATGTTCCCTAAAGCAGAGCCTATAAAACAGCAATTTCTGTCAATATATTTATTGTGAGGACTCAAAATGTTGAGTTTTCACTGGAAGTTAGATCACATTTTGGTTTGTGCTGTTCAGTCACTAAGTTGTGTCCAACTCTTTGTGACCCCATGAACTGTAGCATGCCAGGCTTCCCTATCCTTCACTATCTCCCTGAGTTTTCTCAAAGTCATGTCCACTGAGTCAATGATGACATCCAACTGTCTCATCCTTTGTCATGCCCTTATGCTCTTGCCCTCAGTCTTTCCCAGCATCAATGTCTTTTCCAGTGAATCAGCTCTTCACATCAGGTGGCCAGAGTACTAGAGCTTCAGCTTCAACATGAATACTTCCAGTGAATATTCAAGGATGATTTCCTTTAGAACTGATTTGATCTCCTTGCAGTCCAAGGGACTCTCAGGAGGTTTCGCCAACACCATAGTTCAAAAGCATCAGCATGCAGCCTTCTTTCTGGTCC
Organism: Madoqua kirkii; assembly: GCA_006408675.1. Classification (NCBI taxonomy): domain Eukaryota; kingdom Metazoa; phylum Chordata; class Mammalia; order Artiodactyla; family Bovidae; genus Madoqua; species Madoqua kirkii. The sequence goes on from SJYC01070068.1 coordinate 5,455, forward strand.
AACTCTCACATCCATACATTGTTAGAGGAAAACCTATAGCTTTGCTGATACAGACCTTTGTTGGATGCTTTTACTTGGTAATACAGTCTAGTTTTGTCATAACTATTCTTCCAAGGACCAAGGGTCTTTTAATTTAGTGGTTGCCATCGCAGTCCACACTGATTTTGGACTCAAGAAAATGAAATCTGACACTGTTTCCACATTTTCCCCATCTCTTTGCCATGACGTGATAGGACCAGATGACCATGATCTTCATTTTTTGAATATTGAGTTTTAAGCCAGCTTTCTCTCTCTCCTCTTTTACTTTGATCAAGAGACTCTTTAGTGCCGTTTCACTTTCTGCCATTAAAATGGTATCAGCTGCACATATGAGGTTACTGGTATTCTCCTGGCAATCTTGATTCCAGTTTGTAATTCATCCAGCCCAGCATTTTGCATGATATACTCTGCATATAATTTAAACAAGTAGGGTTACAATATACAGCCTTGCTCTACTTTTTTCTGAATTTTGAACCAGTTCATTGTTACATGTCCAGTCCTAACTGTTGCTTCTTGCCCTGCATAAAGGTTTCTCAGACATTTTTAATTATCTCCAGTCTTCAAATGACCCTGAAAGTCTGGGACCATCACCCTACATTTATTGTAAAATGGATTTCTTATTCAAAAAAATTTCTTGAACGATTCATTCTCAGTAAATCAGTTGTTCTATTGGCCTTCAAAAGTAGTGCCAGCATAAGAATAATCAACAGGGAAAGGAAATTCATGTCCTGAGGAGAGAAAAACTATGGTGGCAATGAATTTCTATCCCCTGGAAGGTGGAAGAAATATGATGTAATCAACTTGCCTGATGGTAATCTCCGCCTTTTCAAGGGGAGTACTGTGATGAGGTATCATCTGATTTCTGTTGCTGACTGCACAATATTCAGCAGCAATGGTAGCCAGATCAGCTTGCTGATCTGAAATCTATATGTGAGCTCATTTAGAGTATCCATCTTTAAAACTATTGTTTTTTCATCTAAGAGTTCATTGTGCAAATACTTGCAGAAGCTGAGAACAGTTCTAAGCAATACCCATTAGACAAGCCATATATTCACATAGTGATTTAAAGTCTCGTGCAGTGGTTGATTTCTTGTGGGAACTGAAGTGATAAAAGAGGTCAGTCAGTTCAGTCAATCAGCCATGTCCAACTCTTTGCAACTTCAGGGACTGTAGAATGCCAGGCTTCCCTGTCCATCATTAACTCCAAGAGCTCACATAAACTCATGTACATTGAGCTGGTGATGCCATCCAACCATCTCATACTCTGTCATCCCCTTCTCCTCCTGCCCCCAATACCTCCCAGCATCGAGTCTTTTCCAATGAGTCAACTCTTCACATGAGGTTGTCAAAGTACTGGAGTTTCAGCTTTAGCATCATTCCTTCCAAAGAAATCCCAGGGCTGATCTCCTTCAGAATGGACTGGTTGGATCTCCTTGCAGTCCAAGGGACTCTCAAGAGTCTTTTCAAACACCACAGTTCAAAAACATCAATTATATGGTGCTCAGCTTTCATTATAATCCAACTCTCACATCCATACGTGACTACTAGAAAAACCATAGCTTTGACTAGATGGACTTTTGCTGGCAAAGTAATGTCTCTGATTTTTACATGCTGACTAGGTTAGTCATAACTTTTCTTCCAAGGAGCAAGTATCTTGAGAGAAGAAGATTGGCATACAATTGCTCAGTCCCAGAAGTGTACTCACATGTCTTTTCCCAAGTTCTTACTGTGTTGGATTTTCAAAACCTACATTTTCCAGGCCCCTGACTGATGAGTTAAATCCTATGCCACTGTTTTTATGTATTTTCCCCTCAGTCATGTCTCCCTTCATACAGAGTTCTCAGCCAATTTTAATATTTGAATTTCTGCCCACTGCTAGAATTCTCCTCTTCTTTACACTTTAAGGACTGCTCCTGCGTGTGACTATGGTGCAGTTGTTTCCAAGATAGCAAAACAACCCACTCCTGAACCAGGCCTGCTTTTTTTTTTTCCCTTCTTTATCCAATTGAAAACTCTCAAGAGGTAATAAATATGAATTGAGAGAGAGAACAAGAGGTCATAAATGTGCAGCAAAGAGTCTGAAGTAAGCATTTACATAACTACCGTGGAGCCTCTGAATATATTTCCATTATACAATATTTGTTACAAGGTTGGTACAACCTCCTCACATGGTGGGTATGTCAGTACCCAGATTCTGAAGGGGAGCTCTTGACACAAGGTTTTAATGCCAGTTCAGTTTAGTTGAGCTCAGTTGCTCAGTTATGTTCGACTCTTTGCGACCCCATGAATCATAGCACTCCAGGCCTCCCTGTCCATCACCAACTCCCGGAATTCACTCAGACTCATGTCCATCAAGTCAGTGATGCCAAGCAGCCATCTCATCCTCTGTCATTCCCTTTTCCCCCTGCGGCATCAGAGTCTTTTCCAATGAGTCAACTCTTTGCATGAGGTGGCCAAAGTACTGGAGTTTTAGCTTTAGCATCATTCCTTCCAAAGAAATCCCAGGGCTGATCTCCTTCAGAATGGACTGGTAGGATCTCTTTGCAGTCCAAGGGACTCGCAAGTCTTCTCCAGTCCCACAGTTCATTTGTCGGTGCTCAGCCTTCTTCACAGTCCAACACTCATATCCATACATGACTACTGGGAAAACCATAGCCTTGACTAGATGAACCTTAGTCGGCAAAGTAATGTCTCTGCTTTTGAATATGCTATCTAGGTTGGTCATAACTTTTCTTCCAAGGAGTAAGCGCCTTTTAATTTCATGGCTGCAGTTACCATCTGCAGTGATTTTGGAGCCCCCCAAATAAAGTCTTACACTGTTTCCCCATCTATTTCCCATGAAGTGATTGGACCAGATGCCATCATTTTCTGAATGTTGAGCTTTAGATCAACTTTTTCACTCTCCACTTTACTTTCTGCATAAGGATGGTGTCATCTGCATATCTGAGGTTATTGATATTTCTCCCAGCAATCTTGATTCCAGCTTGTGTTTCTTCCAGTCCAGCGTTTCTCATGATGCACTCTGCATATAAGTTAAATAAGCAGGGTGACAGTATACAGCCTTAATGGACTCGTTTTCCTATTTGGAACCAGTTTGTTGTTCCATGTCCAGTTCTTTATTACCAGTTATTGAATACTAAATCCCAACTGGAGACCATTTGCACACCCGGAGCTCCTTTTCAATGTCTCATGGAGTTATCTTCCATGGAAGAAAGGATTGGTATGGCTTCAGCTGGAATTAGAGATGGATATGATTTCAAAAGTCATAGTCATCAATGAAACAGAATGTTTAGTAAAAAAAAAACTATGCTACCAAGCACTCTCTTAGGTACTGTGAAAAGCATAAAGTCATAGTCTATAAACTTACATGATCTGAAGCAAAGAAAAGCCAAAACCAAAACAGATATAAAGAATTCAAGAAAAGTCAAGTTTAGCAGTAGAAATCTATGAGAAATCCACACAGAAATAAGAGAGAGATTTTTAGAAAGTTAATTTTGCAGTTTGCACAATGAATTAAAAATTAGAACTTAAGCCTCAGAATTCATGAACAGAAACAAAGGCAAGTGGTAACTACAGTTACTGAGTCCAGCCCAAGAGTTCACAGTACTGATGAGTCAGAAAGTTCACTTCAGAACTGAATGATCAGATCATGCATTGTGCTACCATCAATGTTGGTGCTTCCTATAAGCAGCAGGGCAGGGAGCAGGTGGTTTTACATATCAGGAGTTATTTCTTCTGTTTTAGAAGGTCACAGAATTCCCTGATCTTAAATTTTTTCTATAAATGGAAATTAGATATGATGAAAGTGTGAAAGTGAAAGTCATACCTGACTCTTTGTGACCCCTTGACTATGCATTCCAGGGAATTCTCCAGGCCCGAATATTGGAGTGGACAGCCTATCCCTTCTCCAGGGAATCTTCCCAACAGAGGAATCGAACCAGGGTCTCCTGCTTTGGAGGTGGGCTCTTTACCAATTGAGCTATCAGGGAAGCTCTGATAGATAAGATGATTAATGCCAAATATTCGTGGATTTTTTTTCCTCGTTTTTCTTTTTTATTTTTATAATTATCTCTTTAATATTGTTGTACTCTCAAAATATCTAACATTAACTCTGGAGTAGAAAATGAGGCAATGGAGCTTATATCATCAGTGAGGAATGTGGTGTCTGTGGACAGTGTGAGCCTAGAGTAGTAGTCCTTGACATGGGCCTTGAAAAATAGTAAAACAATTATATATAGACATAAACATGGCATAAACGAATGGAAGAGATGGGAATTTAAAGTACTGAGGTATATCCATTTGTTGAAGAAAAGGGCTTAATTGGAATCAGAATGATGAGTTAATGCTGGATTATAAAGGAAAGTGATTACCACAATGAGAGGTAGATTTTCTTTATTAGATAAAAGAGAAAAGGGTAGGAGTTTTTAATTTTAACATATTATAATCATATGCATAGGACTCAGATTATGACTGTTTTTACTTTCTGCTTCCAATGTTATATTTTTCATTTATTAGGCATTGTTGTTGTTGTCACTAAATTGTGTCCAATTGTTTTTAACTCCATGAAGTGCAGCATGGCAGGCTTATCTGTCCTTTACTATCTCCTAGAGTTTGCGCAAATTAACGACCATTGAGTCGGTGACCATCCAACTATCTCATCCTCTGTCATCCCTTTCTCATTTTACCTTCAATCTTTCCCAGCACCTGGGTTTTTCCCATGAGTTGGCTCTTTGCATTAGGTGGCCAAACTATTAAAACTTCATTCCAATGAATACATAGGTTTGATTTCCTTTAAGATACTGATTAGATCTACTTGAAATCCAAGAGACTCTCATGAGTCTTCTCCAGTACCACAATTCAAATGCGTTCTTCTTTGGCACTCTGTCTTCTTTATGGTCCTACTCTTACATCCACACATCACTACTGGAAACACCTAGCTTTGACTATACTGATTTTCGTCAGCAAAGTGATATCTTTGTTTTTTAATGCACTATCTAGGGTTTTCATAACTTTTTTAAACCTATATGCATACATTCTACTGACGCATAAGTAAAGACTATCAACTTGAAAGGGCAAAAACCACTAACAGGTTTTCCATTTCCTTCTGTTTCTGTTGTCAGTACAAACAAAGTTACATATCTTGAGAGATCTAGTTGAAGCTATGCGTATGCTGCTCGTCAGTGTCCTTTACCAAACTGTAAAGTTTAACCACAATTTCTAGGGACCTTATGAAATTCATAGGTCTGTAGCTCACATATTTACTATCAGTGCCTTTTACATACCCTAATATACCAGTAACAAATATAATGCACCCTTGTTGATACATGTTAGTATGTTCAGAGAATTTAGACCTCGTGGTGTGCATATAAATGTGAAGTAATTCTATGAGTGTGCATGTGGGATTTCATTGTTTTTTCTTAAAACAATATACTCTTATCTTTCTGGAAGCAATTCAGGCCATCAAAGTGTTGTGAGTGGAGCTTGCTAATTACTTTCTGATTCTTACACTTGTATTTCTCTTCTTTAATGGTGCTCTGCTCCCTCTAGTTTTATATCACTATCAGAAATTTCATTTAGAATCCAGTCAGTCTTTCAGTGCCGTTTCTGTTCTTTAAAATTTTTATTCAACAAGGACAAAATGGGAATAATCTTTGTAGCTGCCAAGGAGATAATCATAAACTTTTCCTCCACTGTCTTTGCAAAATTTCATTGAAAATATAATTCAGAAAAGAACAGATTACAGCTATAGAGTATTTGGAACAGCAATTGTCATTCTGTGCCAGAAGACAAATGAAGACAAGATAAATCAGCACATTAAATTTGTATTTTTCTATGACATGGATGCTGACTGTTAATTTTTACTTACCTCCTCTCTTGTTTTCTAGGTCCTTGAAGGTAATTAACAGATCAAAAGGAATCCAGTAGGGTAATTTCATGTCTAGTAGAATCCCATAGAAGCAACTACAGAACTGATATATTTCTGATTTTCTGCTTGCTGTCTGGACTGCATGGCAAGAAAGGTGTATAAAAGCATTATTAACAAAATAGATTATCTGAGAATAACATTATCTCTTTCAGCAGACTTGAGTATGTTTTACATCATGCCACTTATAGATATCTCCAAACATCTGGCCTTTGAATATCAAATCAATACAATATTTGTATAATTGATTATCACTGTAATTGCTTTTATAATAGTGTAGATGCTACATATTTTTAATTTTTCCTCCAACTGAGATAAAGGTAGATAGTTTAGCAGTAGGCTCAGATTCAACATTTGGAGTTTTATGGCTTGCTTTCATGATGAAGTGCTCAAATAAGGTTTTTCACGTGTATAACTTTGCACACATTCACAATTGCTGATGAATAAATTTAAAATCATAACAAAATTTTTCAAGTAGTGAAAGACTTGCAGGTAACATGGGAACAATTAGGACAGTCAAAGATAGATTAAGAATGTGATGGCAGTTTATCTGAAAGATGATTATAGGCAAATGCCAGTAAACCTGTTAGATATTCACAGTTTTGATGAGGGTTCAGAGCTTGTGTGATACTGAAAATGAAACACTTGAACCATGTGTGAGTCCTCTAGAAGGGAATGGCCACGGAGAGGGATAAGAATCACAGTCTTATTTTCAGACATGCATATTAAGTGGTCAAAGCAGGAGAGTCATTTGAGCCAGTGAAACATAAGACATTCAGAACACATTAGGGTTTAAACCACAGTGGCTTGGACAATGTCAAAAATTCTTAAATTGTCCATTTTTAACCTGAAGAAAAAGTCAGGTAGAATATACTTACTATGCTTGAAACCTTAACAGAAGATATCTCTTCTTATGTGGCTATTTCTACACAGCTTATTTAGAGGAGGAATTCCTTAAACTGACACAGTTATAAAAGCTGTCTATCTCAGTCTACTATGGATCATTTTCTATGCATAAAGTCCAAGTGTGTGCAGAAGCTAGGCGATCAAATTTAAATAATTCCTTCAGTAAATAAGCATTCCAAGTACTTGGTTCAAGTAAGCTAAAAGGACCACAACTATGATAAACTAAGTATACCATGCCTGAGTGAATGATATTACAAGACTTTGAATTTTAACTCAAACTTCAGGAGACAATGTATGTCTCTATAACAAATATGGCAGAACTGTCTATAATAAATTACACTTGTATTGCAGTTATACAAGTAACATGATCTTTTAAAGGTAATTTTTTTTTTCTTTTCCAATTCTGTATTTTGCCATTTTTAACCAGAAGCCTCAGAGTCTTATCCAGGCCGCTTACTGACCATGAAAACAATGCTAAACTAATTATCTGTCTCCAGGTTGTGAGTGAGCCTAACACAAGTATGTCCTACATGAGGTGGAATGGAAAAATGGCTCTCAGGTTAAAATATGAATTGGCAGGAAAATCTAAATGAAATAAACAAAGACAAGCTCAAATATCTCACCATCCAAATACATTTTTCTTATATGCCAATAATGATCTAACAACTTTGTGACAATTGTAGTTTGTGTGAAACTCCAATAACCATCTGATGCAAAGAACTGACTCATTTGAAAAGACCCTGGTGCTGGGAAAGATTGAAGACTGGAGGAAAAGGGGACGACAGAAGATGAGATGGTTGGATGGCATCACCAACTCAATTAATGTGACTTGAGTAAACTCGGAGTTGGTAATGGACAGGGAGGCTTGGCATGCTGCAGGCCATGAGGTTGCAAAGAGTCAGACACGACTGAGTGACTGAGATGAATTGAACTGAACATATATATGGTAGATCTGTATTCCCTGATGAAAGGTGTCACATTGTCTTATATCTTTAAATATTTTGCGTTAATGTAGCTGATATAATTATGTAGTAATGAAAAGGTCTTCATGTGAAAATTATTGAGCCAAATGATTTATTTGATATAGTCACAATTTCAAAGGCTTCACCTCTAGCAACCTAAGCCATCAGGGGACAAGACCTAGGTGTTCAATGTTGTGTTTAAATGTTTAAATTTTGGACTTTCACCCATAACATATAATATATGCTCAATAAATAAGAACACACTTAGGTTCTCAATATTATTCAGAACACATATTAGGTGCTCAATAAACAAGCAACTGTGATAGTTGAAGAATTTCTGAAATGAGATGTTGTGAGAGATAATATTAAAAATTCATTAACATTCATTATAGCCATGTTCTTTTGGTTTTATATAGCTCTTTTTTCATGAATTGCAGGCAGACCAAAAGTGTGAAAGAAATAAAGAGACTAGTTGTGAACAGTTGCATACAACAGTGGAGAAAGCAGTAAGGCACACACTGAGGCATATTAAACTAGTTACTGAACCTCACTTTTTTTTTCTCTTCACATTTAAAAATACATGTTTTTTTGAAAAGTATTAAAAATAATAAGACACCCCGATGTTTTAAAGGTTTGAGTGCATAAATCTCTTGTTTTGACATTTATATCATCACTGAAATGTTTTGATTAAACACTTAACCATCATTTGGAATTTGTTTGTCCTTAAATTTTATTTCACAATCTGATTCAACCTCTTGCTTCACTGATTTAATAAAAAATACTATTAACTGTTTGCAAATTATTAAACTGCAGGGTTTTATTGTAGATTGTTAACACATCACGTGGGCATAAAATAGCAGCTAGCTTGGGAGAAAGGTAATACTTGTATGCTCTGTTTCTCACTTTCCTGACTTTGAGGGTTTGGTATAATGACAACTGTAAAAGAAAAAAGCTGTTGATTGTGTTGTTGTTGTTGATTGCATCAAAAAGTAAATTCTTAGCTGAGAAGAGTAGTAGGAATGGTGTGTTTGCACACTTTATCACTAACTCATGGAAGGGAAAAGTCCCAGTCTTAACAGTCTTCAGTAGTAAATGTGTATAAGTGCATTACTCACACTGAAATACATTTTAAAAATGAAAAAAAATTATATTTCATTTCCACAGATATGAGTCTATTAAAGAGTAATACTTATTTCTGAAGACCAAGATGGTTTTTTCACAGCCTCTTGATGAAAGTGAAAGAGGAGAGTGAAAAAGCTGGCTTAAAACTCAACATTCAGAAAATGAAGATCATGGCCTCTGGTCCCATCACTCCATGGCAAATAGATGGGGAAACAGTGGAAACAGTGTCAGACTATTTTTCTGGACTCCAAAATCACTTCAGATGGTGACTGCAGCCATGAAATTAAAATACACTTGCTCCTGGGAAGAAAAGCTATGACCAACCTAGACAGCATATTAAAAAGCAGAAACATTACTTTACCAACAAAGGTCCATCTAGTCAATGCTATGGTTTTTCCAATGGTCATGTATGGATGTGAAAGTTGGACTGTAAAGAAATCTGAGCACCAAAGAATTGATGCTTTTGAATTGATCCTTGAGAGTCCCTTGGACTGCAAGGAAATCCAATCAGTCCATGTGAAGTGAAATCAGTCCTGAATATTTATTGGAAGGACTGATGGTAAAGCTGAAACTTCAATATTTTGGCCACCTGATGAGAAGAACTGACTTATTTGAAAAGACTTTGAAGCTAATTTAACTCAAATGAGCATTATGTCTACTATCTTCTCAGTACTGGAGACTAGAAATCCAAGATGAAGTTGCCAACAGGGTTTGTTTCTGGTGAGACTTCTTTTCATGACATGTAGGTGGCTGCCTTCTCAGTGTCCTCACATGACTTTTTCTCTGTGCCTGTGCATGCATGCAAAAGAGGGGGACTCAAATTCTCTTCTTAGAAGGACATGAGTCTTATTAGATTAGGGTTCCAGCCCTGTGATCCTGTGACCTCACTTAACTGCAATTACCTCTGTAAGAGTCCTTCATCTATACACAACACTTTGGGAGCAGAAGTTCAACGTAAGAATTTTGGGAGCATTTCTTACATCTGCTGAATGTCAGATGGGTTCTTTATCATTAGTGCTACCTTGGAAGCCCTAAATTAATTTATAGGGAACTCCTAATTATAGTCTTCATTTGTGGGATTCTGTTCACGCTGACTTCATTCTGACTCCAATTAACAACTAGTAATTCAATTCTTTGAGTAGAGGTGAACATGTGAGGAGGTATAGGGGACCTGCAAGAGACTCAGAAAATAATCAGTAGAATAGAAAATATTAATGATTCTGAGTTGAGGTGGTTGCAAAGATCCAGAGTCAGTCACCAAAATTGATTTTAGCTGCTTCAATAAAGATTTAGATTCACTAAGACATTCATTAACTGTTTCTGCTGTTGTTGCTGTTGTAATCAGGGAAGGTAGCACTCAAGGGGCCAAGAGAGCAAGTGACATGGATAATCTGATGCTAATTCCTTAGGTAAGAAGGATGTAACTATGCATCTGTTTCCAAAAGCTCTCACACAGAGGTAAATCTCTAGGCTAAATGTAGTTTATATCTGAGAAGTACAGTTTTTCTCAGACTAATTGGGAAAGATATCCCCTCTTTATAGTTCATGCTGCTGCTGTTAGGCCTCAGACACCACCTCAGACCCTTCAGAGTCCCATTTCTATTATAAAATTAGAAATCAGCAATGAATTAACTGACCTCACACCATTTTGTCCTCCTGTGTATAGTGAAATCTCCTGTTCACATATACATCATGCAAGTTTGAATCTCTCAATGAGAGTTCAGATAACCAACCTCCAGTATGCACTCATGTAAAATTTTCTTTCTCAACTGATTATGAAACTCTCACACTACCTTGTTCCACAAAGACACAGAAGTTCAGTGACCCAGTTGCCTTTGTATGGATTGGAGCAAGTATGAGGCTGAGGAATATGAGGACCATTACACCAGACCACAAACACTAGATATTTCAAGGTGCATGTTACTTTAAGGAAAAAAAAAAAAAAGATTCTTTCTGTTTAATAAAATGCTTCATGGCTTGAGTCGGGGGGGGGGGGTTGGTGGGAGGCTGGAGGGAGAAAGTAAAAGAATGGGCTGAAGCTCTGAGAGATTAGATGTCTTTTGTAAAGTTATTAATCTTAACAAGTTGCAATTAATCCACCAGGAGGATCCCCTAGAGAAGGGAAAGTCTCCAGTATTCTGGCCTGGAGAATTCCATGGATAGTATAGTCCATGGAGTCACAAAGAGTCAGACATGACTGAGTGACTTTCACTTCAGTACAGGAATAAGAATAGGATTTCCTTCATATAATGAGAAGCAATTAGTGGTGGTCCTAAACCAATTCTAGGGTTTCCCTGATAGCTCAGTTGGTAAAGAATCCACCTGCAATGTGGGAGACCTGGGTTTGATCTCTGGGTTGGGAAGATCCCCTGGAGAAGGGAAACACTACTCACTCCAGTATTCTGGCCAGGATAATTTCATAGACTGTATAGTCCATGGGGTCGCAAAGAGTCCCACACAACTGAAAGACTTTCACTTTCAACTCAATCTTAAGAGTCAGGGAAGAGTGTCCATATAAATGGTCCCAATATAGGTTCAGCTCCCTGTGATTCTTTACCTTCCTGCTCATCTCTGTCTCTGCAGCAGTCCGCTCAATATAAGAGTCAAGGAACTAAGAGTCAACAACTAAGTTGAAGGAAAAGAGCTTCTGTGAGATGAATGTCATTCTGGTCAATATAAGCACCTCTTGCTTGCATAAGGCTCTTTCTTTATAACAGAGAAAATGGTGTATAGATATATAACTTAAGGTAAAGAGCATGACAGCTACAGAACATGGGATCCAAGAGTAGAACATGACTTAGGGACTAAACTGCTGCCACCACCATAAAAGTAGGGGCGAGTTTTTTGACAAAAAATAAAGTAGATTGAGAGAATGTACTTAATAGTAGAAAGATCGGGCTCTTTTAGATTGAGTAGTCAGGGAAGGACATATTATGAAGGGAATATTTGAATAAAGTTCTCAATAAAATAAGGAATGAAGAAAGTGAGGATTTGGGAACAGAACATTCAAGGTGGAAAGGGGGACAAGTGAAAAAGCCACAAGGATTTCTCAAAACTCAGGGAGTATAGAGTATCTCAGTGTTGCAGTGATATGGGGATGGAGCCAAGCCAGATTTAGAGGCAGGAGAAATACTGCATAGTCTATATATAGACTCTGTAAAAGGCACTAGCAAATTCAGGCTAAGCTGGCATTTAGGAAATTTCAGAACATATAGACTCAGACAGAGCAGACTTTGGTTCCTCCCTAGTTTTATGTTCTGGAGGTGAGCAATCTAAGGCTCTTAGGTGGTCCTGTTCATAAATAATTCAGTTCTTTGTCACATATTACCCTGCCTCTGGGCGATATCCTAATCTACCACATCTGGATTTTAATTGATGAGAAGAAAAAAGCAACCACACATATACTTTTACAGACATGACTACCAAGTCATATGTATTGATACCTACACTGGTCCCCAAAGGAAGCCAGGTAGCCATTGTCTCACTAGACTTTCAGATAGTCATATTATTAGCAGAAAACAAGGTCAGGGAGGAGGGTAGATGAAAATATAACCCCATTGCAAGTCTCTTTCATGGCAAATGATGTACATTTTATTCTAAATGAGTTGGGAAACTACTAAAATGATTGAATTTATACTCAATGAGTGAATATTTAATTCATGGAATTAGAAGTTTGTGGGTTTTTTTTTTAACTTTTAGGCAAAGTTAGAATATAGAATATATTTACAGAATTTAGAAAGAGAAGATAAGAAGAAAGGAAACAAGAAATGATTGTAGTGATCCCGATGAGAAAGGAAGGTAATTCGAGTCAGGGTGTTGGGGCAAAGTAACCCACTCCAGTATTCTTGTCTGGAGAATACTATAGACAGAGGAACCTGGTGGGCTATGGTACATAGGATCTCAGAGAGTCAAACATGACTGAAGTGACTTAGGACACAGCACGTTATAAGCAGAAGTTTCAGATTTGAGATATGCTGAAGGTAAACCAGAAGTATTGCTAATGGTTTGGTAAAAGAGGAAAAAAATGATAATGAACGATCCTTTCTAAGATGTTGCACTGAGAACTATGTTTACCATTACTTTTGAAAAACTTGCTGAAAAATACATTTATTAATGTACTCAATATAAAGTGGAACTTATGCTTCATGAGTAGGTGTGTATGTGCTTGTGTGTTTGACAGAAAAGATGAATACATGTGCTAAGATCTAGGTTAATGCCAGTTTAACTATTCTGTGATATCAAAATACACTATCCCTTCGTAGTTTCTGGGTATTGTTAAGCACAATATCTATTTTCTGAATAGTAGACAGCAGAATTGAATAGATGAAGCCCTGAACGAGAGAGAGGACTTCAAGATCTATTTCTAGATTAAATATTGAGTGACCTTAGGCAACTCATTCAACTTTCAAGGACATAAATATCCTCATCTGTAGAGTGGGGATAATGAAATTAGTCTTACCTACCTCAGAGGATCATTGTGGGTCCCAGTAGGATACAAGATGCAAAAAGACTGTTTAAAATGTTAACATTGTGGTGAATAATTTATATCCCATTTTAAATTTCAATCTGATTCCTTCCATGGTGCTTCTTGGTAAAAGCAACCACTTTTTATGCTATTCTCTCTGATTCCCATGGCAATTTGACTTCTCAAAGCAGGGCAAGTAGATACCAAAATAAACTTGCAAAGTTAGAATTGGTAGGTTTGAGAAGTTATTATTTTTTAATTTTTTTAAAGGAATCTAATTCATTATTTGTAATGAGTATATCAAGCAACATTATTATAAAGACTAACAGTTACAATTTTCTGGACCACCTTCTTCATTTTAAAGAATGAGCATCACCTTCATTTTAAACATTATGAACAAACTATCATAAATGCCTGACCAGCTTCCTTTACTCAGTCAGTAGGCCTGGTTATTTTTAATGCCTCTTAGGTGCAAAGAAATTAGTGTTATAAATAAGTGACTAGATTTTGGATTTAGGACCAACAAGGTAAACTAGGTTTGGTAAAGTATGGGAGGACAGTTAGAGGGCTTCTTTGCTAGCTCAGACTGGCAGGAGAACCAAGTTCAATCCCTGGGTTGGGAAGATCCCCTGGAAAAGGGAATGGCTACACTCCAGTGTTTTTGCCTGGAGAATTCCATGGTCAGATGAACATGGCAGGCTACAGTCCATGAGGTCACAAGGAGTTAGACATGACTGAGTGACATGCGTGCATGCACATACACACATACACACACACACCCCAGAATATTTTTTAAATGGCATAATTGGAAAACAAAGGAATGAAAATGACTAGAGACCTGACAGAATCCAAAGAAATTTAACAATATACTTTCAACTCTTACTTTTTAAAAGTTATTTGTCTTCATTCTTATGTTAATCACATATTTTTTCTACTACAGTAGCTTTTCCTACATTTTATCAGGGAAAATAGCCACTGGACAGACACAGACCAGATCCTTTAACTTAGCAGCCACATTTCAGAAGAAGGGATTTTTCTTTTCATTGATTGCCTGTCTAGATATGGAATCTGGTTGTTCTTACCTAATCTAATCATTTTTGCCACAATAATGTAATGAGATATTTATACCCCTTCAGTTTCAACATGTGCCCACACTGATTGCCAAGTTGTGTGTTTTCTAATTAGAATACTAACTGGAAAAAAGGGTAGTGTAAGACAGTAGACAAATCAGTTACTACCACAATGAGAAAAATCCTGTAGACAAACACTACACTGCAGCTTTGCTTTCTACCTTTGTTTCAATCAGAGTAGTGGGTTTGATTTTTAACATGAAAGAGTCTACAATAACCAGGATTAATTCCCAAGGTATTTATCTCTTACATCCCTGACATACTCAGATTTACTATTTTTGTTGTTATTGTTGTTCAGTCACTTAGTTGTGCCCAACTCTTTGCCAACCCATGGATTGCAGAACTCCAAGCTTCCCTGTCCTTCACTGTCTCTTGGACTTTGCTCAAACTCATGTCCATTTGAGTCCATCCAACCATCTCATCCTCTGTCACTCCCTTCTCCACCCTGTCCTCAGTCTTTCTCAGCATAAGGATGGTTTCCAGTGAGTTGGCTCTTCACTTAAGATGAAGAAAGGATTGGAGCATTTTACATGATGCACTCTGCAAAGAAGTTAAATAAGCAGGGTGAAAATATACAATATTGGCATACTCCTTTCCTAATTTTGAATCAGTCCATTGTTCCATGTCCAGTTCTAAAAGTTGCTTCTTGACCTGCATACAGGTTTCTCAGGAGGCAGGTAAGATTATCTGGTATTCCCATCTCTTTAAAACAATTTTACAATTTGTTGTGATCTACACAGTCCGTCTCGTCAAGGCTATGGATTTTCCAGTAGTCATGTATGGATATGAGAGTTGGACTGTGAAGAAGGCTGAGCATCAGGGAATTGATGCTTTTGAACTGTGGTGTTGGAGAAGACTCTTGAGAGTCCCTTGAACTGCAAGGAGATCCAACCAGTCCATTCTGAAGGAGCTCAACCCTGGGATTTCCTTGGAAGGAATGATGCTAAAGCTGAAACTCTAGTACTTTGGCCACCTCATGTGAAGAGTTGACTCATTGGAAAAGACTTTAATGCTGGGAGGGATTGAGGGAAGGGGGAGAAGGGGACAACAGAGGTTGAGATGGCTGGATGGCATCACTGACTCAACGGATGTGAATCTGAATGAACTCTGGGAGTTGGAGATGGACAAGGAGGCCTGGCGTGCTGCAATTCATGGTGTCACAAAGAGTCGGACATAACTGAGCGACTGAACTGAACTGAACTGAACACAGTCAAAGGTTTTAGTGTAGTCAATGAAACAGAATTAGATACTTTTCTGGAATTCCCTTGTTTTTTCTATGATTCAACAAACATTGGCAATATGATCTCTGGTTCCTCTCCCTTTGTACATCTGGAAGTTCTTGGTTTACCTATTGTTGAAGTCTAGCTAAAGGATTTTGAGCAGTACTTTGCTAGCATGTGAAATGAGTGCAATTGTGCAATAGTCTGAATATTCTTTGGCATTGACCTCTTTTGAGATTGGAATGAAAGCCAACCTTTCTCAAGTCTGTGGCCACTGCTGAATTTTTATTTTTTTTAATATTAATTTATTTTAATTGGAAGTTAATTCTTTACAATATTGTATTGGTTTTGCCATACATAAACATGAATCCTCCACAGGTATACACGTGTTCCCCATCCTGAACCCCGCCCTCCGTGTACCATCCCTCTGGGTCGTCTCAGTGCACCAGCCCCAAGCATCCCGTATCATGCATGGAACCTGGACTGGCTATTCGTTTCATATATGATATTATACATGTTTCAATGCCATTCTCCCAAATCATCCCACTGTCTCCCTCTGCCACAGAGCCCAAAAGACTGTTCTATACATCTGTGTCTCTTTTTCTGTCTCGCAAATTCACTGACATATTGAGTGCAGCACTTTAACAGCATTATCTTTGAGGATCTGAAGTAGCTCAACTGGAATTCCATCACCTCCTCTAGCTTTATTTGTGGTAATGCTTCCTAAGGCCAAATTGACTTCACACTGCAGGATGTGTGGATCTGGGTGAGCAATCACACTGTCATGGTTATCTGGATCATTAAGATCTTTTTTTGCATAGTGCCTCTGTGTATTCTTGCCACCTCTTCTTAATATCTTCTGCTTCTGTTAGGTTTGTGCCATCTCTCTTCTTTACTGTGCCCATTGTAACATGAAATTTTCCCTTGGTATCTCTAATTTTATTGAAGATATCTCTATCCTCTTCCATTCTACTATTGTCCTCTATTTCTTTGCACTGCTCACTTAAGAAGGCTTTGGAACTCTGCTTTTGGATGAATATATCTTTCTTTTTCTCCTTTGTGTTTCACTTCTCTTTTTTTCTCAGTTATTTGTAAGGATTCGTCAGATGACCATTTTGCCTTTTTACATTTATTTTTCTTGGGCATGGTTCACTGTTTTATATGACAGCAAATTTCTGTCCTGACTAAGCAGCATAATACATTGTTGGAAACTTTTGCTCATGATGTAAGACAAATCTGCCTCTTGGTTCTAGTTTTATTTTCTGGAATGACCTAGGCCAAACTGGTTTCTTCTCCTCATGTTAGCCCCTCAGCTTACTGAATATACTGTATAACTTTAAATGTTTTCATAGCTCAGTTGGTAGAAAATCTGCCTGCAATGCAGGAGACCTGGGTTTGATCCCTAGGTTGGAAAGAGCCCCTGGATAAGGGAAAGGTTACCCACTCCAGTATTCTGGCCTGGAGGATAGTCCATGGAATCACAAAGAATTGGACACAACTGAGTGACTTTCACTTTTTAATTATTTTTCACTTCCACTTGCATGGTCTTTTTTTCCCATACACTTGCCATTCTGATTTACTTTCTCTGCACAATATTCTAGGAGGACTGATGCACATATGGCTAAGGTGGGGACTGGGAGGAAAAGAAAATAAGTGAAATGAAGGAAAGAGAAAGAAACAGTAAAGAGGTCTAACAGGGACTAGTATCATAATGTGTAAGCTGATGGGGGACAGATGGAGAAAAGCTGAGTGACTGAGATTATTGTACTCACTCATCAGAGCACATCAGGTCAAGTGAGAATACCAAGCAAACTAAACAAAACACAAATCTTTCCTGATGCAAAGAAACAAGATAATATTTAAATAAACAGGATCAACCAAATGAAGAAGAAAAATTGCTTGTAGTTCAATGACACCGCAAAGCCATTCCTAATTCCAAGGTTGCTATTCACTTAAGTCAAATTAAGCACTGACTTACTGCTAATTTCTTATTACACATGTATTTATCATTCCATTTGTTCATTTTACTGTATAGCCATATTTCTCTGGGATATGGAAATATCCAGGCATTTGTGATCATATTCTGAGGGCTTAAGTAATATTCTGACTGACTTTCTCTCTTTGGCATAGTTCATGGAAGACTGTACCTAGCTACCAGATATGGTAGATTAAGGTGAATGTAACAGATTTCTAACTGCTCAATTATCATTCCTTCTGCCTTGAAAATTTTTACAGGTAAATAATATTGTCTTCTCCCTAGAAAAATACATATATACTCATATAGAGATCATGAATTCTGGATTTAGACATAAGAATGAAGGGAAGGTATTGAAGACTGAAACTATTATATGAGCCAATGCCTGAAACTGAGAATGTGCAAAGTACATTTATAATACAGCTTAGTGTTATATCTATGTCTATATAATGGAGCTTAGTGTTTAACATGTGAATCCAGATGTTCAAGCTGAATTTAGGCAAAGCAGAGAAACCAGACAATCAATTGCCAACATTCATTGGGTCATAAAAAACGCAAAAGAATTTCAGAAAAACATCTATTTATGCTTCATTGACTATGAAAAAGCCTCTGTAGATCACAACAAACTGAGGAAAATTATTCAAGATATGGGAATACCAGAACACCTTACCAGGCTTCTGAGAAATCTGTTTGCCAGTCAAGAAGCAATAGTTACATGAAGACATGGAACAACAGACTGATTCCCAACTGGGAAAGGAGTTCGTCAAGGCTGTATGTTGTTATCTTGATTATTTAATTTACATGCAGAGTACATCATGAGAAATGGTGGGCTGAATGAAGCACAAGCTGGAATCAAGAATGGTGGGAGAAATATCAGTAACCTCAGATATGCAGATAACAGGACATTTATGGCAGAAAGAGAAGAGGAATAAAAGTCTTTTGATGAAAGTGAAAGAGAGTGAAAACTTGCCTTAAAACTCAATTTTCAGAAAACTGAGAACATAACATCCAGTCCCATCACTTCATGGGACATAGATGTGGAAACAATGGAAATAGTGACAGACTATTTTGGGGGGCTCCAAAATCACTGCAGATGGTGACTGCAGCCATGAAATTAAAAGATGCTTGCTCCTTGGAAGAAAAGCTATGACCAACCTAGACAGCATATTAAATAGCAAAGACTATACTTTTCCAACAAAAGTTCATCTAGTCAAAGCTATTGTTTTTCCAGTAGCCATTTATGGATGTGAGAATTCACCATTGCAACAAAAAGAATAAAATACTTAGGAATATACCTACCTAAAGAAACTAAAGACCTATATATCGAAAACTATAAAACACTGATGAAAGAAATCAAAGAAGACACTAATAGATGGAGAAATATACCATGGTCATGGATTGGAAAAATCAATATAGTAAAAATGAGTATACTACCCAAAACAATCTACAGATTCAATGCAATCCCTTTCAAGCTACCAGCGGAACAGAACTAGAACAAATAATTTCAAGTTTTGTATGGAAATAGAAAAAAACCTCAAATAGCAAAAGCAATCTTGAGAAAGAAGAATGGAACTGGAGGAATCAGCTTGCCTGACTTCAGGCTCTACTATAAAGCCACAGTCATTAAGACAGTATGGTACTAGCACAAAGACAGAAATATAGATCAATGGAACAAAATAGAAAGCCCAGAGATAAATCTGCACACCTATGTACACCTTATCTTTGACAAAGGAGGCAAGAATATACAATAGAGTAAAGACAATCTCTTTAACAAGTCATGCTGGGAAAACTGGCCAACCACATGTAAAAGAATGAAACTAGATCACTTTCTAACACCACACACAAAAATAAACTCAAAATGGATTAAAGATCTAAACGTAAGACCAGAAACTATAAAACTCCTAGAGGAGAACATAGGCAAAACACTCTCCAACATAAATCACAGTAGGATCCTCTATGATCCACCTCCCAGAATACTGGAAATAAAAGCAAAAATAAACAAAAGGGATGCAATTAAAATTAAAAGCTTCTGCACAACAAAGGAAACTCAATGGACTTGGGTATTGATGGACTCCAAGAGTTGGTGATGGACAAGGAGGCCTGGCGTGCTGCGGTTCATGGGGTTGCAAAGAGTCAGACACGACTGAGAGACTGAACTGAATTGAACTGAGATTACAAGTGAATTTTTTTCCATTTTGTCTTGTATATTACAGATGGAATAAAATAGCTCACATTATTTCCATTATAAAAAGGTAAGACAATTTTTAAAGGGTAATACATAATAATGCACTCTCAGAATCTCATTTTTTATTCTCACATCCTTTCCCATTTATCTAGGTGTTTTAAGAGGCTCTCTCCCATTCTGTGGAGATATACTACTATAAGCAGATTGTCTTATTTATTTACTCTAATCCTATTTTGTAGATATTTATAAAGGAAAAAATAGTATAATTACTAAGGAAACTAGTGTAAGATAAAGAGAAAGGAAAGGAGAATAGAGGAGAGATCAGAGGAGAAAACAAAGAAAGGTGAATGATAAAGTAATAGAGTGTATTATGACTTTAGAAACCAATTAGACTTCTGTGTGCCCATAGGAAAACATTCCTTCCTATGCAACTACTGTACCTATTATAAAGTGATAAATTAGAACAAATCATATTTTCTTAATGATTTTTGGCTTGGCCTATGATGAAAGAGCAGTATGTGTGCACCCACAAGAAGAGCTTCTAGTGTACCAGCGATGTGCTGCTCTGATTAGAGAGTGTTGCAGATGAGCAAAGCCAAGAGTAATTGGGTAACTTTAATGATTATGTAGAGATTCACTGGACAACTCAGTATCTTGGCTATATGGGGGATAGAGACAAGATAGCAGAGTACAAGGTTTTGAGCTTACCTCTCCTTACTAAAACACAAAATTCACAACTAACTGCTGAACAACAATTGACATAAAAACAAACCAACAACAATAACAACAACAACTAAAAAAACAAACAAACTGGGACATACACACAAAAAAATTCTATATCCAAAGACAAAAGAAACCACCATGAGATGGCAGGAATAGTACAAACACAATAAAATCAAATCTCATATCCACCAGATTGACCCACAAGCTGGCAATTAATTATGCCACATAATTCTCTCACAGGAGCTCAAGTTCTCAGTCCTACACTATCCTTCTTTGTCTGGTGGTCCAGAAAGGGGGAGGAACCACCACAGAATCTGACTTTTAAGGCCAATGAGGTTTTATTGCAGGAATTCCACGGAAAAAGAGGAAACAGAAACTCGACTCATGGAAGGTACAAAAAAAGTTTTCATGCACACCAGGACACAGGGAAATCAAAGCACTGACCTCATAAGAGCCTGGACCAAACCTACACATTAGTATTGAAGGATTTCCTATGAACTATGAGGTAAGGTAAGTGGTTCACTGCAAAGACAAAGACACTGGTGGTGGTAGCTCTGGGGAGTGCTCATTGGCATGAGCCTATGATAGTGGGCTCATGCCAATGAGCATGCCATTGTGGGCTTGTAAGAAGTGGTATGATCCCACCATTTCTCACCAATAGCTGACCTCACCCAATGGTATGTGAGCTCCAGTGCTAGGATGCTTCAAGCCAATAACCAACATGGGGGGAATAACAGCTTTACACACCAGAGGGATAAGACAAACCTCGACCCAACAGTGGGCAGGAAAATCTGCATAAGCCTCTTGGACAGCCTCATCCACTGGAGGGAGATAGCAGAAGCAAGAAGAGTTACAACCCTGTAGTCTGTGGGACAGAGACCACAGTCACAGAAAGTCAGACAAAATGAGACAGAAGGGGAGTATTTCCCAGTGAAAGGAAGAGATAAAACATAAGAAAAACAGCTATGTGAAGACAGGAAATCTACATGAAAAATAATTTAGATTGGTGATAGTAAAGATGATCCAAGATCTCAGAAAAAAAAAAATGGAAGTACAGATCAAGAAGGTACAAGAACTGACTAAAAATGATCTAAAAGAACTAAAGAACAAACCTAGATAAACAATACAATAACTGAATAAAAACAGACTAAAAGGAATCAACAGCAGAGTAACTGAGGAAAAGAACAGATAAATGAGCTGGAGACAGAATAGTGAAAATCACTGCTGTGAAATAGAATAAAGAAAAAAAATGAGGACAGCCTAAGATAACTTTGGGACAGCATTAAATACACCAACATTTGCATTATAGTGGTCCCAGAAGGGAAATAAATAAATAAAGTCCCTGAGAAAATATTTGAAAAGATAATAGTTGAAATCTTTCCTAACATGGGAAAGGGAATAGTCACCCAAGCCCAGGAAGTGCAGAGAGTCCAGGCAGGAAAAACTCAAGGAGGAACACACTGAGATACATATTAATCCAAATGACAAAAATTAAAGTCAAAAAAGTATTAAAAGCAGCAAGGGAAAAGGCACAAAGAGGATTTAAGGGGATTATCATAAGATTATCAGATGATTTTTCAGCAGAAGCTCTGTAGACCAAAAGAGAGTGGCATAATATATTTAAAATGATGAAAAAGAAAAACCCACAAACAATAATATTCTATCCAGCAAGGTTCTCATTCAGATCTGAGGGAGAAATCAAAAGCTTTACATAAAAGCAAAAGCAGTGAGAATTCAAGATCATCAGATCAACTTTGCAACAAGTGTTAAAGAAAGTTCTCTAGATGGAAAAGAAATGGCTACAACTAGCAACAAGATTATGAATGAAAAAAGCTCATCAATAAAGGCAAATATACAGTAAGGGTAAGGAATTACCCACACACAAAAACATCAAAACCAACAATTTTGAAAAGAGGGAAATACAACAGAAGGATATGGGAAATGCATTTGTAATTAAAAGACCAGCAGCTTAAAACAAACTTGTTTATATATAGACTGCTGCATCAAAACTTCATGGTAAATACTAACTTCATATCTACAATAAAGGCACACAAAAAAGAAAACAGAATCCAAACAACACTAATCCCAAACAAATAAAGTCTGACACTGTTTCCCCATCTATTTCCCATGAAGTGATGGGATCGGATGCCATGATCTTCATTTTCTGAATGTTGAGCTTTAAGCCAACTTTTTCACTCTCCTCTTTCATCTTCATCAAGAGGCCCTTTAGCTCTTCTTCACTTTCTGCCATAAGGGTGGTGTCATCTGCATATCTGAGGTGATTGATATTTCTCCCGGTAGTCTTGATTCCAGCCTGTGTTTCTTCCAGCCCAGCATATAATTACAAAAACAAATCCAAAATGATGAATGCAATAGAAATAATAACATGAGGGTGTATGTGTGTGTGTGCTCAATTGTGTCTGACCCTTTACATCCCCACAGACTGTAGCCTGCTAGGTTCCTCTGTCCATGGACTTTTCCAGGGAAGAATACTGGAATGAAGATCTTCTTGACCAAGGGATTGAATTCACATATATTGAATCTCATGCATTGGCAGGCATATATATATATATATATATTACCATTGTGCAACCTGGGAAACCCAATAATAACATGCATATCAATAATTATCTTAGCTATAAATGTATTAAATGTTACAACCAAAAGACACAGAGTGGCTGATTGGATACAAAAACAAGACCCATATACCTGCTGTCTACAATAGGTCTACTTTAGATCTAGGGACACATACAGACAAAATGAGGCGATAGAAAAAGTTATTCCGTGCAAATAGAAATCTAAAGAAAGCTGGAGTTGCAATATTCATATTAGACAGAATAGACATAAAGACTTACAAGAGGCAGAAAAGAATATATAATGATAAAGGGGTCAATCCAAGAAGAATATATAATTTGTACCTAAAAGTAAATATTGCCTTCTAAGTCACTTCAGTCATGTCTGATTGTGAAACCCTATGTACTGTAGCCCACCAGTCTCCTATGTTGGTGAGATTCACCAGGTGATAATACTAGAGTCTGCTGCTAAGCCCTCCTCCAGGACATCTTCCCCACCCTGGGACTGAACCTGTGTCTCTTATGTCTCCTGCATTGGCAGGAGGATTTTTAAAATCCAGAACCAACTGGGAAGCCCCAAAACTAAATATTGCTAGCACCTTAGTAAGAAATCTTCACTGTTCCAAGAACAGCACTTGGCATAGCTTTCCAGCATCAAGATTCTGATTGTCTCTGCTAGCATTCAGCCTGTCAGAACTAAAAGTAATCTTTACCTGTGATGTCTCTTCAAATGAGCTTTGGTTTATGAAAAAGAGGGAAAAAAATCAGTATAGAGTCTGTCAGTTCAGTTCAGTTCAGTCACTCAGTCGTGTCTGACTCTCTGTGACCCCATGAACTGCAGCACGCCCTGCCTTCTTGTCCATCACCAACTCCCACAGTTCGCTCAAATTCATGTCCATCGAGTTGGAGCTGCCATCCAGCCATCTCATCCTCTGTTGTCCCCTTTTCCTCCTGCCTCCAATCCCTCCCAGCATCAGAGTTGTTTCCAATGAGTTAACTCTTCACATGAGTTGGCCAAAATATTGGAGTTTCAGATTTAGCATCATTCCTTCCAAAGAATACCCAGGGCTGATCTCCTTCAGAATGGACTGGCTGGATTTCCTTGCTGTGCAAGGGACTCTCAAGAGTCTTCTCCAACACCACAGTTCAAAAGTATCAATTCTTCAGTGCTCAGCTTTCTTCACAGTCCAACTCTCACATCTATACATGACTATTGGAAAAACCATAGCCTTGACGGACCTTTGTTGGCAAAGTAATGTCCCTGCTTTTGAATATGCTATCTAGGTTGGTCATAATTTTCCTTCCAAGGAGTAAGCATCTTTTAATTTCATGGCTGCAATCACTATCTGCAGTGATTTTGGAGCCCAGAAAATTAAAATCTGACACTGTTTCCACTGTTTCCCTATCTATTTGCCGTGAAATGATGGGACCAGATGCCATGATCTTGATTTTCTGAATGTTGATCATTAAGCCAACTTTTTCACTCTCCTCTTTCACTTTCATCAAGAGGCTTTTTAGTTCTTCCTCTTCACTTTCTGCCATAAGGGTGGTGTCATCTTTGCAAGGGACTCTCAAGAGTCTTCTCCAACACCACAGTTCAAAAGTATCAATTCTTCAGTGCTCAGCTTTCTTCACAGTCCAAGTCTCACATCTATACATGACTATTGGAAAAACCATAGCCTTGACGGACCTTTGTTGGCAAAGTAATGTCCCTGCTTTTGAATATGCTATCTAGGTTGGTCATAATTTTCCTTCCAAGGAGTAAGCATCTTTTAATTTCATGGCTGCAATCACTATCTGCAGTGATTTTGGAGCCCAGAAAATTAAAATCTGACACTGTTTCCACTGTTTCCCTATCTATTTGCCGTGAAATGATGGGACCAGATGCCATGATCTTGATTTTCTGAATGTTGATCATTAAGCCAACTTTTTCACTCTCCTCTTTCACTTTCATCAAGAGGCTTTTTAGTTCTTCCTCTTCACTTTCTGCCATAAGGGTGGTGTCATCTACATATCTGAGTCTATAGGAAATTTAATTATAATAATAAAAAAGTTAAAGGAATTTGTAACATTTATATATATTTTTATAAGTTAAAAAAAGGAAAAAAAACCTATCAGATATTGATATATATTCTCTATAAAGTGAAGAGCATTGCTTCTATTACATGAGAATGGGTCAATAAAATATGTGTGGTAGGACAGTAAATAGCATAGTGAAAGTGAAAGTCACTCAGTCATGTCAGAAGCCTTACGATCCCACGCACTGTAATCTGCCAGGCTCCTTTGTCTAGGAGATTTCTCCAGAGAAAAACAGGAGAGTGGTTTGCCATTTCCTTCTCTATAGAATCCTCCCAACCAAGGATCAAACCTGAGTTCTCCTGCATTGTGGGCAGATTCTTTCCTGTCTGAGCCACCAGGGAAACCCAGGTAGCACTGTATCTGAATTTAATTCTCAATTGGGAATGTAAGAGGAAGAAATAATATTACATGAAATGAAGTCACTGTTACTGAGGATAGATGTGGAGAAATAAACAGGAAGCAGAAGAAATAAAGAACAAAGTTAAAATATATGATATAATTTATACTGGAGATAGATCATTAGATCATCAAGGTATAGCCCATGTAGAGTTTCATTCCTAGAAAAAATGAAATAGAAGTATCCAGTACTTATAAATATAAAGTAAG
>SJYC01070071.1:0-10228 GCA_006408675.1 Madoqua kirkii
GTCATAACTTTTCTTCCAAAGAGTAAGCATCTTCTAATTTCATGGCTGCAGTCACCATCATAAGAGAGGGGTTTTGCGTGTCTGCTTCCAAATCTTTAATACCTGGAGCAATACTTGTCACATAATGGACACAATATATAAGATATTGAACAAGAAATACTGATACTGTGATATGAATTTTATGCTGAGTATTTTACTGAATTCTTAAAATAGGCCTGTGATATAGAGTATAGATTATAAATCCAGATCTAGTGACTTGTCAAATGTCATAGTCCTAAGAGAAAAAAATAAGAGAAGACTCAAATTTCTGTCCATTTTAATATATAAGCTTAAACACTATGCAAGTTTGCCTCTTGTATATTTAAAGTCTGGTAAGTGGCTTCTATGTTAAAAATAGTGCACTGTATGACTGCCTTTGTTGGTGGACACTCAGTTTTTCTGTTTCCTGTACTCATGATTGCTAACAGATCAACTGTTTTAAATTGGCATTTACTACAGACATATTGGCCTGTGTTGTTCAACATAGTCTCTCAACAGGATAGCTGGGAAATAAAGATGAAATTGGATAGATCCATTCTAGCTACCAAGGCTTTTGTTATTGATAGTATCCCTGCCTGTCTTTATAGTACACTCTCTGCATTCTCAAATCTGGTGCATTTTCTGGTGTTTGCATCCTACGAGTCTTTGGGTTTCCAGTGGCAATTGACATTTCATCTAAGACTGGTTCTTGCATCCTCCTCATTCTACTTGTCTTCTTAGATCCAGCACTCCTGCAGGCCTAGCCTCTGGGCTGGGAACAAATCAACTCTTCCCTTGTTTAAGCTTCTGCCTGTTACACCTGCATGTACTTGGACTATATGTTCACGTATCCTGGTCCCCAAGACCTTTGTTTTTGTCATTTGCCTTGCCACTGCTTAAAGTCTTCTAGTACAGCTTCTCCCACGGGTGCAGGGATATTTGGGAAATGTCAGCTGGTAATTAAGATACAAACACCATCTCACAGCAAAGCTAACAGGAATGAGAATGCTATATGCTGTATATATTTCCAGTGAGCTTCTATTTGCCATGTCCATTTGTCTCCACATCTCTTCATATCACTTTGATTTGTCTCACCACCATCCTGAGGGTCTAAGTCTTTGTTCTTTCCACTCTTGGCATTAGTGTGTTGCTCTGTTGGAGGCTGCCCTTACAGAACTGAGACTTGAGGATATGTAATAAGAGAGAAGCCAACAGATTGTTGATCAACTTACTTGATATTAGAAAAATTACCTTGGAAATGTTCTCTTTTCCTAATGCTTCCTTTGCTTGTTTTACATGACAGGCATTTGCTCTGTGAGACCACAGTACAGAGAACAGATGGCAGAGCACTGCTCTTGGTCATGAGGGATAGTTTCCTAACAAAAAAGGTTTTTATTCTCCCCTGTATTTCTCTTGCATATTGGAGGCATTTTCCCCCTTATCCTTCCCTTTTATTTTTTCTTGGATAGAATATACAGCTTTGGCCACAGCCTCGTGGCGTTTTGTTCATTGATCAGCATTAACTCAGAACTAATAATAAATCTCTTTTCATTTTCCCCTCTGGGATGCGTTAGGGTTATTAACAGGAATGAGGAATGCTATATGCTGTATATATTTCCAGTGAGCTTCTATTTGCCATGTCCATTTGTCTCCACATCTCTTCATATCACTTTGATTTGTCTCACCACCATCCTGAGGGTCTAAGTCTTTGTTCTTTCCACTCTTGGCATTAGTGTGTTGCTCTGTTGGAGGCTGCCCTTACAGAACTGAGACTTGAGGATATGTAATAAGAGAGAAGCCAACAGATTGTTGATCAACTTACTTGATATTAGAAAAATTACCTTGGAAATGTTCTCTTTTCCTAATGCTTCCTTTGCTTGTTTTACATGACAGGCATTTGCTCTGTGAGACCACAGTACAGAGAACAGATGGCAGAGCACTGCTCTTGGTCATGAGGGATAGTTTCCTAACAAAAAAGGTTTTTATTCTCCCCTGTATTTCTCTTGCATATTGGAGGCATTTTCCCCCTTATCCTTCCCTTTTATTTTTTCTTGGATAGAATATACAGCTTTGGCCACAGCCTCGTGGCGTTTTGTTCATTGATCAGCATTAACTCAGAACTAATAATAAATCTCTTTTCATTTTCCCCTCTGGGATGCGTTAGGGTTATAGCTTTGGAAAGTAAGTCATACCAGCTGGGTTATCTCTGTTGTCTGTGCCTCTAGTGGCAGAGTGTTGTCATGAGGAAGCATTTATGAATCCCAGAATTGTTATCCAATTTTTTTTTTTAATCTCTGCCTTGTAGTATATCACAGAGCAGGTGTGTCACTCTGGATAGCGGTGATTTAAAAAAGGAAGCCTAAGCCACGATCTTGAAAGTTGAATGAACCAGAATAAAATTTGGCTTTATGCAGAGTATTTCCTACTTAAGAATTCTCAAAGAGTTTTAAATATAATGAGCTTAGCAGTGATAGCTCAGGAAGCATGTAAGCAAATGAAATCTAGCCTGTCTAGATTTGAGTATGCTATACTGGTGATTTTAAAAAGTGTCTTCATTATATCATTTACTTTTAGAAGAAAAATTATTTTCTAAGACCCTCTAGTTGTCTGTTTTCTGAAAAGTACTACTTAAGAATTTATAGCCATGGGAGACAGTGCCCCTAAACTTCAACAAGGGAAACTTTATCCATATAGGACAGCTGACGCTTCCAGTTCCTAAATTTATTTTTGTTTACAACACAGACAGTGACAGTGATTTTTTGCCTGGTTTTAATAACCACGTAGTCAGTATAGCTGAAAGAGATTTGAGTTATCATTTAGCCTTTGAGACTCTCAAGGCTTAAGGGACACTGAAGTACAAATGAAGTTTTATAGCACAGTCACAAGTAGACACTGTCCTCCAAAGACTCCAACTCAGCCTCTTTCTCCTCTCTCCCCCTGTTGTTTTTCTCTACTCCCCAAGCTTCACACTTTAATGCTGTTCTCCAAATTTAAGCTAAAGTGAATAAATGGGAAGATTCCTTTGAGCTAAAGAAAAACCATTTACAATAAGAATAAAAATTAAATAATGCTCTAAGTTGTTTTGTAGATTAAAGTTACTTGGGGATTTGTCCTAAAGTTTTTGCTTTTTCTTTATCATGTGTATTATAATCATGGGTGCGGTTTAATACACTATGCTACAATTATATATATGGCTTCCTGGTGGCTCAGATGGTAAAGAATCTGCCTGCAATGTGGAAGACCTGGGTTCAATCCCTGGATTGGGAAGATCCCCTGGAGGACGGCATGGCAACCCACTCTAGTATTCTTGCCTCGAGAATGCCATGGAGAGAGGAGCCTGGTAGGCTGTAGTCCATGTGGTCACAAAAAGTTGGACATGACTGACTAACAATTACAGTTATATATTATGCACCAATAACAACAATAACACATAAGAGCAATTATGGGAATATTAAATTCCATGTTCAATTAGTTCTTGGTTTTAGGCAATATTTGGGGTAGTTGAGACATCATAAAAAGAACAAGAGTGTCCTAATCATTGTTCTTGTACAAAATCATTGATCTTGTAAACACAAAAATCATTGTGTTTTGTTGAGGATGGCTGTGATAACTTAAATGGTATATTTTCTGTTATTAATTTCTCTTCAATGTTTTACCCTTAAAAGAAAGCTTTAATTATAGGTTTGATTTTGGATGATGTTTTTCTTGGACAAACTATGAATCAGTTTGCATTATATGAGTAAACATCGAATGACTGCAGAGGCCACGCCAGCTTGGTGTCACACTTTTCACAGATAAGTCATACACAATAAGAGATGATAGGAAAACTAAATAAGGATGACATATGAAGAACATGTTTGGGGAAAGTACATTTTCAAAAGAGTGAAGTGGGTTGAAAAAAGGAGAAAAGCTAGAAACAACATTGTCAGCACCTCCTTGTCTACCTGGGAAGACTTGATAAAGAAGAGAAAGAAAAGCTTACATCCATCTGATCACTCTTCTTTCGGTCATTGAACAATGAAGTTAAGGCCTTCACACAAAGTGAATTTTGATAAAGGTGAAAACCACAGCACCTGAGAATCTGTGTTTTACCAAGCTGTTGCTATTGGCAGCTTATAATGTGAGATCTAATTTGATATTTGATACCCCAAGACCTTTATTACTTGAAGGAACAGCAGTCACCAAAACTCTCAAGATTAAAATGCCGAAGTTAGGAAAGTTAACAGTCTTCTGTGACAACTGAAAAAAGGCAAATAGTAAACTAGAAGAGATTTTATCAGATAAATTAGAAAAGAGAATATGACCCAAAGGAAGCTTGTTTCTTCCTACTGTATGACAGAGGGTCCTGAGTCTGCAAAATGAAAATACCAGGAAAAATATCCCAGAAATTCTCATTTTCAATCCTATTTGTGAACTGAGCCATTCACTCATTTATAATAGCTACTATAATGGTGTTCCCTACTCTGTTTCCTTTAAAATTGTGTTCTGAACATCAGTTGTACCAATTAAACCAAAAAAAAAAAAAAAAGAAGAAGAAGAAGAATGAATGCCACCACCATCCTCTGCAGGTCCCAAGTCAGGAAATTTGAAAATCATTGTTAAACACTTCCTGCATGAGTGCTAAGTTGCTTCAGTTGTGACCAATTCTTTGCAACCCTATGGACTGTAGTCTGCCAGGCTCTTCTGTCTATGGGATTTTCTAAATAAGAATACTGGAATGGGTTATCATGCCATTTTCTCAGGGATCTTCTGATATAGGGATTGAACCCAGTTTGCCCGCATTGCAGGCAGATTATTTACTGTCTGAGCCACCAGTGAAGCCCTATTTCTTCCTAAATACTTTCATAATGTTCAATTGATCTAACCAGCTGAGTAAGATATGGGATACAAAGATCAGTGGGAAATGTTTATGTGAGAGGCAAATAATTAAAGATAAGATTAGAATTCAAGTTAAACACATACCCACACAGCACTGCTCACTTTTTTCCTGTAAAATTCCTATTCTCTCTATTTTCCCCATTAATCAAGATTTCTTGAGAATTGAATTCTGCCAAATTGAAGTTTCCCTGTAGTCACCATAAGAATTTTCTCAATCTTTTTTGTGGAGTTTATCCAACACTGAATATTCATATTTTATTTCCTATCCACTGACCATGGACTATATGAAATTTCATCCCATTAAATTTCATCTCTAGAAAATGAACATCTTGATGAAAGAAGCTGATTCTGGCAGAATTCATACATGCACAGCAGAACCTGATGCAACTGAAAGATTCAGTACATCCCACTCAATATGCCTCCTTGGCAGCAATTACAGGTTATTTCCCTTTCACAGCCAAAATAGGCCTTGCTTCGCCAATTGGGGACAGGCCATGAAGTAATAGGAAGGACTGGGAATGGAGACAGGAGAACTGGATTCTAATCC
Source organism: Madoqua kirkii (assembly GCA_006408675.1). NCBI lineage: Eukaryota > Metazoa > Chordata > Mammalia > Artiodactyla > Bovidae > Madoqua > Madoqua kirkii. Next base: position 5,444 of record SJYC01070071.1, read on the forward strand.
AGCTCTCCATATTAGCTTGGGGATTTCTGAGCAAGTTGCTGAATCTCATTTAGCCTTATTTTTTTCACCAGTCAAATAGAGCTAATGGCACCTGCTTTATCTATTTTAAATGATATATTTAAAGTTTTTTGTAATGAAATAAAATCATACTTATCACTGTTAATATAAGCAGTACATCTATAGGCTTTTCATGGCATTAAAATAATGAGTTAAATTTATTTTTCTCTTCAGCAAACCATACATTTAATACATATGGAAAGAATGAACATTCATTGAGTTGTCTTTGATGTTTAACAAAGTGGGAAAAATAAAACTGAATAGATTAGTTTAAAAATACTATATGCTGACACAAAGATGAGATTTGAAAAATGTTTTCTACTTTTTAGCTGAAAATGCTTCACCTTCCAAAAATGGTTTGGCCGAGACTTCAAAAGCTTTCCAAACAGTAATTACTACTGTAAAAATAAGTAGGCTACTAGGAAAACAAGTAGGAGGGATCCAGATTTTCTGCCGTTTAACAGATCAGGAAATGGTGCAAAGGATGTTTGGGAGGAACTAAAATACAGCTTAAAATTTAATATTGATCCTTGGATCCTTGAGTCTTAATAATAAAATTAAAGTTCATTGAATATATAAATCCAAAATTTAGTCTGCCAAGTACTTCTGCTAAGTACTTTGCTAAATACAAAGGCATTTAAAATGTGAACTGAGCATTCAAGATGTTTAAAGCTAAGATGTGGCAGAGAGTGGGAATCTATGTATTTAAAAGGTAAATTAGTAATGAAAAAGGGCAAGTTCAGTAGACCTAAAAATTAAATGGAAATGGAAAGGATCTCTCTGGTGTAGGTTCTGACATACACTTGTGTCAAAACTAGTCCCTCATCTAGTTAACTGTGGGATTTTGTGCCTTCAAACGACTGACTCTGTGGTATAATAATGATATGTGTGCTTAGTCACTTTAGTCATGTCTTGACTCCTTTCAACCCTACGGACTGTAGCCCATCGGGTTTCTCTGTCCATAGGACTTTCCTGGCAAAAATACTGTAGTCGGTTGCCTTAGGTTCTGATCCAGGGATTGAACTTGCATCTCCTGTGTCTGGCATTGTACATGAATTCTTTACCACTGAGCCACCAGGGAAGCCTCATAATAATGATATAGCTATTTTTTTGGAAGAAATTATGGTGAAGTTAGTAAAGACCTCACATATAAACTATTTCTTTAAAAAATGTATAGGATGGATGTAAAAAGAGAGGAGTTGGATGAAATACCTGAGGAAAAGAGCATAATATGAAAATGCACAATCTTAGTAACATAGAAGATTCTAGAAACAAACAGCCCATTGACAAGTGCAGAATTCAATGAAAAAAATAAAGTTTGAAAATTAACCTGGAACCAGAAATGTTGCAGGGACAACTCAAAAGCCTAGATTTTCTGCTGTACACAGTGTGAGAGCTCTGACATTATTAAATACTCTAGTGAACTGTGATATTGGAGAAGAGTCTTGAGAGTCCCTCGGACTGCAAGGGGATCTAACCAGTCCATTCTAAAGGAGATCAGTCCTGAGTGTTCATTGGAAGGACTGATGCTAAAGCTGAAACTCCAATACTTTGGCCACCTCATGTAAAGAGTTAACTCACTAGAAAAGACTGATGCTAGGAGGGATTGGGGGCAGGAGGAAAAGGAGACGACAGAAGATGAGATGGCTGGTGGCATCATCAACTCGATGGACATGACTTTGAGTGAACTCTGAGAGTTGGTGATGGACAAGGAAGCCGGGCGTGCTGCATTCATGGAGTTGCAAAGAGTTGAACACGACTGAGCAACTGAACTGAACTGACTGACTGAGTGTCTGCCTGAAGGATCTATTGCTTCAAACAGCTTCCAGAAAGCATGTATGCTAACTGCCTACAAAAGTTCTTCAATGTAGACTTCTTCCTTAGGTGAAAATTTCCAAATCTGTGGTTACATTTTCTTTCTGAACATTAACTGAAGTATCTTGGTCTCAACAGGTCCATTTGCTTAAATGTTTTTAAAACAAAACAGAGGAGTTTATTTGTAGAGTAAAATGAGCTTTCCTTAAAATATATTACACTTGCATCTGGACCTTAAAGGATGAGGGCATAAATTGATGGATGGAAGTAGAAAAAGGAAAATTCCTTCATGGAGGAAATGGTGGTGGTTTAGTCACTAAGTCGTGTCCAACTCTTTGTGACCCCATGGATAGTAGCCTGCCAGGCTCCTCTGCCCATGGGATTCTCCAGGCAAGAATATTTGAATGCCATTTCTGTCTCCAAGTGATCTTCCCAATCCAGGAATCATGGAGGAAATAAGATCATAGAAATGGAAGCACAAAATCTCACAGCATTTTAGGTGAATAATGAGCTGTTATGTTGTACACAGATGTACTAAGCATATCAGTAAGATTACAGTGCTCAAGAGGGACCTAATCTTGAGACACAAATAAAAGACAAGTTATAAAGTCACTGTCAGAGCAGATTCCAGAGGTAATCATGGTCAAATTTAAGGAAATGGCAATTGGATTTAATTAATTAGAAAAATCATAAACAATCAACTAATTCTAGTTAATGATAGGACTTTGTTGTGGTTTAGTTGTTAATTCATTTTCAACTCTTTGAAACCCCATCAACTGTAGCCTGCCAGGCTCCACTGTCCATAGGATTTCCTGGGAAACAATTCTGGAGTGGGTTGCCATTTTCTTCTCCAAGGGATCCTCTTGACCCAGAAATTGAACCCACTCTCCTGTATTGCAGGTGATCTCCTTCACTGAAGACATATTCTTTACAGATTGAGCCACCAGGGAAGCCCAACAGCCAAAGGAGAAAATAGATTTACTGCAAGATGTAGAACTTGTGTCCTGAGAGCTTAAGACTCAAGTGACAGATATCAAAAGATAAGAGTTTAAAAGGAGGAGACTGTTCTCCTTCAGTCTAGTTGTCCTGGAGCACTGGTGTCATGCAACAGCAACTTTTACATATGTAAATTCAAAAGCAATAGTATACAACATCATAGTCTTTATAAAGTTTTTTCAGCTTATGCTAATCATGAGAGTCTTTCCACACAAGATCTTGTCAAAAATGAGATATTGAGGATATTCTATTTCAATTATAGAAGGGAGAAATTAAAGAAAATAATACAATGACTTATCAAAAGAAACAATTCTGCAACTTTGAAATCATACTCTTTTTGAAAATTAATTTTATGTTCTCATCCATCTTGCCCATATTTTCCATCTATAGTCATTTTGTTGCTTTTGCTTTCTTCTCTAGTCATGTAATTATAGCACCTGAGTCCAAATCTGTAGTTCTTCACTCTGATGACTGTGTCCTCACCTTTCTTATCTTTATCAAATTTCTTTGCCTCTATCATTTATTTGTGTCAAGCAATATCAAGAAATCTGTAAAAATCAATACTTAATAAGTTACAGTAATATTTTAAATTTCCTGTCATCTGCTTTAATGTACATGTATTCTCTGTAACTCCTCATCATTCATCCAATCCATCTTATGATCAGTTAAATGTAAAGTTAATCCTTTCCTGAGTGACTTCAAATTTTACTGCATCAGAATTGGGTCTGCTAGACCAGTCGTTTGGGGGCAGTTAGGAAAATAAGGAAGATAACAACAAAGACCACAATCATCTCTAGCAGTCACATTTCCACAAGGTAGGGTCTGTATAGTGAATATTAATGCAAAATAGAAATAAAAGCTTGACCTATAATTGTTCAGTTATTTCTTTACTTCACCAGGGTTGGTATTTGCTCAGCTGTGAATTTTCAGGTTCACTGTTTCCACAAAATACAGAGAGAATTGGACACACATTTTCTAGTATTGAAACCCCTTTGAAATGAACTCTGTAAAATAATTTTCAAATTAGTACTAGAGTTTCTTAAAGAATCTACTCCACTCATTTTATATTTGCAGAAAAACTCTTCAGTGTGTTAGAGGAGCTGTTTATATTTTCCAATGTATTATATGTATGCTAGCTTTCTTTTCTTTATTTTAATAACTTTTCCCTATTCAACAGTAAATGTAGAATATATTCAATATATGTTTGAATAGAGTAATAAAAATGTTCACTTTTATTCTTTTTACTTTATTATATGACTAAATTACTAATATTCATGATGCATAAAACAATTTTACTATTTTATTTTTAACTTAATATATTTTGACCATTTTCTGTGTTAATAAAAACAAACATGTTAAAATGTATTTATTATAACAAAAATAGAGTAACTTAAAAAATATTTTCTATAAACATCTAGAACATACTCATTAATTACAGTAACAATAAGGAAAATTAAAATGCATTGCAGAGATTGTATAGGAAATAAAGGAAACAAAATTTCTCAATAACAAGAAATTCTCAGGTGGTAGAATCAAAGCCAGTAAGACCTAGAGAAACTTAATGACCTGAGATGTGGCTGGAAAAATTTAGGACCTTGGGTATAAATGCTTACATTGTGATGCAAGTCAAAATTTTAGATCTAAAGGGTCAAGAACTTAGAACTGAGGGCCCTGGGTGAAACGAAATAAGCAATGAATGAGAAAAAAAAAAATGCATCCATTGCTACAGAACACTACTACAAACTTTATTGCTGCCTGGTTCTATCAGTCTTGAAAAACTTGAGTTTTGGACCTATCTCCCTAAGAAAGGAAATGAAATAAATTGAATCTGGCAAGGAATAATCTAGGATCCCTGACATAAACGAACACCTATGTAAAAGAAAGATTCAAAGTTTTCTGTAATTATTTTTGTAAAAT
>SJYC01070072.1:0-13435 GCA_006408675.1 Madoqua kirkii
CAAAGATTTGGATATGACTGAGCAACTAATACCTTCACACATTTTCTTTTATATGTATATCTATCTATCTATATCTATATCTATCTATATCTATATATATATTGTATATATTGGATTAGAAAGGAATTTTCAGTGATTGACATATGTAGGATGTTCTATGGAAAAGAATATATGAATTCTTTAGAAATGGTTTCAGCTGAAACAGAAAACATAACTAATTTGGCTGATTCCTGTAGTTGCTTTGAGAACATGTTGTTAATCTGTAATATTTTTTATACTGGAAAACAACAGGGAAGAATTTTGTCAGAAATTAATTTTTGGTCAGCTAATCATAGGGCTTTATTTTGATAGGTTGGAGTAAATACTTGTAGCCTTTAATATCCTTAAGCATAGTATTTGTTCTAAAAACTTAAGGGCAACCATTGATTTAAAGTAAATTTAATATAAAGTTATGTTTTACCGGAAAATAAAATAGCAAATAAAAGGAAACAGAGGAAAAAAATGAAGCAAAAAAAGGGGGGCTACAAAATGAATTGGTTTGAACAAATCCAAATATATCATAATAAACTCAAGCAAAGTTATTAGCTCTATCAGAAGAACAGAAAGGATGAATTAAGTCATACTGAGTGCATGTGTTAAGTTGCCTCAGTGGTGTAGGACTCTCTGATGCTGTGGACTGTAGCCCAACAGGCTCCACTGTCCATGGATTTCCCAGGGAAGAATACTGGAATGGGTTGCCATGCCTTCCTCCAGGAGATCTTCCCAACCCAAGGGTCAAATTCACTGTTTCTTTTGTCTCCTGCACTGGCAGTCAGGTTCTTTGGCACTAGTGCTATGTGGGAAGCCCTAGTACTGGGTTCAGTTCAGTTCATTCACTCAGTCTTGTCTGAGTCTCTTGTGACCCCATGAGTCACAGCATATGAGGCCTCCCTGTCCATCACCATCTCCTGAAGCTCACTCACACTCACATTCATCGAGTCAGTAATGCCATCCATCTATCTTATCCTCTGTCTTAGCCTTTTCCTCATGCCCCCAATCCCTCCCAGCATCACAGTCTTTTCCAATGAGTCAACTCTTCCCATGAGGTGGCCAAAGTACTGGAGTTTCAGCTCTAGCATCATTCCTTCCAAAGAACACTCAGGGCTCATCTCCTTCACAAGGGACTGGTTGGATCTCTTTGCAGTCCAAGGGAATCGCAAGAGTCTTCTCCAACACCACAGTTCAAAAGCGTCAATTCTTCGATACTCAGCGTTCTTCACAGTCCAACTCTCACATCCATACATGACCACTGGAAAAACCATAGACTTGTCTAGATGGACCTTTGTTGGCAAAGTAATGTCTCTGCTTTTCAATATGCTATCATCCTAACCAAAAAGATCTGGTTATCTATATGATACTAGTTAAGTTAAAAGTAGTAGGAGAAATGATAAAGTTCATTATCTAAAGTTAAAAGTAATGATTCCTCATGAATATATAGTAATTTTGAACAGGTATGTAACTAAAACCATAAGACAAAATTTAAAAAGTAAAATTAACAGATTGCAAATTTATTTAACACTGATATTGCAACTTCTAACATTATTATGGGAATCATTAAGAAACATCTTAAATATTATCAGGTTATTACTGCACTTGAGTCCACAGGGTTCTGTTATTCAGAAGGAACAAAGAAATGGACAAAGTCATTTATTTTCACAAATGGAAAATAATCTTAAAGTCAATACTACAAAAATGACAAAGGTACTGACATTGGTCTTAGTTGATGAGACTCACAATGAGAAAATTGATGGAGCTGGAATTTATTTTATCTTTTCCTTTTCCATTGTTTCCTTTTCAAAATGGTTACTAGTGAAAGGAAAAAAGAGAAAGAAAAAAGTAAAGTGTAAATCATACTGTGATTGGACAAAATGTTTACAGATATTCCTTACATATTATACCATAAAGAGACTTAAATGGAATTATAATGTATACGTATTTCTAACTCACAAAGGCCAACCATTTCTGTGCTATTAAAGTTATCACTTCAACCTACTTTTTGATGTGTTAAATTTCTATTTTCAGAGACAAAATTTGACTATCAAATATTTGCATAATAATAAAAAGTCATGTTAACTAACAAAATAAATCTACACTTTCAGTTATAATAGAGATAAATTATATCTATCCTAAAATCGGGTGTTCTCACTTTTATTATCTGTGGTACTCCATGCTTCCAGGGCTTACTGTGCTAGAAACAAACAAAAAAGCAAAAATATTTAATAAACTATAAAAATGTTGAAAGGAATTGCTAAAGATCCCCAAATAAAAACTACTACTTTCTCAGTGTAAACATGGCTGACCAATTAACATAGTTTTTTTCCTAGGATACTTGAGTGGTATGAATTGCATGTCCAGTTCAGTTCAATCACTCAGTCATGTCTGCCTCTTTGCGACCCAATGGACTGCAGCACGCCAGGCTTCCATGTTCATCACCAACTCCTGGAGCTTGTTCAAACTCATGTCCATCAAGTCAGTGATGCCATCTAGCCACCTCATCCTTTCTTTCTCTTCTCCTCTTTCAATTCTTCTCAGCATCAAGGTCTTTTCCAATGAGTCAGTTCTTCCCATCATGTGGCCAAAGTATTAGAGCTTCAGCTTCAGCATCATTCCTTCCAATGAATATTCAGGACTGATTTTCTTGAGGATTGACTGATTTGATCTCCTTTCAGTCCAAGAGACTCTCAAGAGTCTTCTCTAACATCATAGTTCAAAAGCATCAATTCATTGGTGCACAGCTTTCTTTATGGTCCAACTTTCACGTCCATGCATGATTACTGGAAAAACTGTAGCTTTGACTAGACAGACCTTTGTTGGCAAAGTAATGTCTCTGCTTTTTAATATACTGTCTAGGTTTATCATAACTTTTCTTCAAAGGAGCAAGTGTCTTTTAATTTCATGGCTGCAATTACCATCTGCAGTGATTTTGGAGCCCAAGAAAATAAAACCTGTCATTGTTTCCATTACAGTTTCATCAAAATGCATATGCCAAAGCCCTAACCCCTTATGTAATGTTATCCAGAAAATGGACTTTTGTGAGGATGGAACCCTTGAGAGTGGTATTAGTGCCCTTATAAGAAGAAAATTAAGAACTAGCTTACACTTCCTCTGATATGTGAGGATAGAAGAAGAACTCAGACATCTTCAACCCCAAAAAAGGTTCTTCATGGAATTCAGCCATCATGGCACCTGGGCTTATATTTTTCACCTCCAGACTTGTGAGAAATAAAATTCTGTTGTTGTTGTTTTTAAAACCATCTGGTATATGAAAATGTGTTATGGAAGCCCAAATGGACTAACACACTTGTACAATAATTCTGCGGAGAAGGAAATAGCAACCCACTCCAATATTCTTGCCTGGAGAATCCCCATGGACAGAGGAACCTGGCAGGCTATAGTCCACGATGTTGCAAAGAGTCAGACACGACTAAGCAACACACACACACACACACACACACACACACACACACACACACACACACAAAAGAATTCTGAAGACATATTATTGTGTAGAGGAGGAATTGGGTAATTTCACTTCTCATTTCTTGGACATTTATATAGATATCTCCAAGTGACAGCTTTTATTACAGCAGAAGACTAAATAATTTATAATAATCAGAGTAGCTTCCTTTATACTCATCAAAATATATCCCTTTCTAGGATTGTATCTCAAGTTTTAGTTATCAAGTATTAACATAAACTTGATGACAGACCCATTGGCTTTCAGAACACCCTAGAGAAAGGAAATCAAAAAGAAGAGAGAACTTTGGTATGTATAGTCAATATGAGACTGAGGAAACATTATGTCCATTTTATTTAAACAATATCAGAAGTTACCAAAACAGGTCCATCATGTTTATTTGTATACCATTATCCCATTGTAGAATATACAGGATGCTATATATTTAATTAGAGTTCAGTATCTTTTCTGGAGAAGGCAATGGCACCTCACTCCAGTACTCTTGCCTGGAAAATCCTATAGACAGAGGAGCCTAGAAGGCGCAGTCCATGGGGTCGCTGAGGGTCGGACATGACTGAGTGGCTTCACTTTCACTTTTCACTTTCATGCATTGGAGAAGGAAATGGCAACCCACTCCAGTGTTCTTGCCTGGAGAATTCCAGAGATCGCGGAGCCTGGTGGGCTGCCGTCTATGGGGTCGCACAGAGTTAGACATGACTGAAGTGACTTAGAAGTTTAGTAGCAGTATCTTTTCTACAGGGCTTCCTAGGTGGTGCAGTGATAACAAATTGACTGCCAATGCAGGAAATGCAAGAGATGTGGGTTTAATCCTTGGGTTGAGAAGATCCTCTGGAGTAGGAAATGGCAACCCATTCCAGTATCCTTATCTGCAAAGATCCACGGATAGAGAAACCTGATGGTCTACAGTACACAGGATTTCAAAGAGTCAGACATGACTGGGCACACATGAGCACTCTTCCACAAGGTGCTTTGCTCACCTCTTCACAACCTTTATTTTTTTATATTTGAAATGCCTCTTCATATATTTCAAGATTCTTTTCCCCATTAAGGAAAGGCTGTCATGTTGCAAAGGGTCTATTATCATGTGTGTCTAATGAAAAAAGAAAAATAAATAAAATGAATGGACTTGGGTTCCTAGTTCAACATGTTAGAGGATTGGAAGTCAACACTTTGTCCTAAAAGCAAGTAAAAAATTTAGAAATATGGTAACAATAACCCTGTATGAGCGATGGCAAAAGAGACAGAGATCAGAGATGTATAAAACAGTTTTTGAACTCTGTGGGAGAGGGAGACGGTGGGATGATTTGGGAGAATGGCATTGAAACATGTATAATATCATATAAAAAATGAATCACCAGTCCAGGTTCAATGAAGGATACAGGATGTTTGGGTCTGGTGCACTGGGATGAAACAGAGGGATAGTATGGGGAGGGAGTTAGGAGGGGGTTCAGGATTGGGAACACATGTACACCCATGACAGATTCATATTGATGCATGGCAAAACCAATACAATATTGTAAAGTAATTAGCCTCCAATTGAAATAAATAAATTTTTTAAAAAACTGAACAGATGGAAAACTCAACTCTCCTTGGATCATAAGAGAAGGGAGGACACAGGGCAAGCTATTGCCTCTAAGACTGGAGAGATATACAGATGGATACACAAAATTACAATTACCATCCACCACAGAAACCAGTGCCAGGTATGAAAACCTGACCTCAGATTGAAAAATTACAGGAGACTCAGTGTAGGCAACTCTGAGAGTTAAAATATTTAAGGAGAACGAATTACAGAGCTCTGCTACAGTACTGTAAGATTCACCTCCAGGAACTAAACTAGGTCCCCAAAGTAAACATCAGGAAAAAAAAAAGTCTACTTAGCCTTTCAGCAGGGAAAAGAAGAAAGTTAATCATTTTGAAACATATCAGAACATTTTGTTCTTGAAAAGACTGTCCCTTAGGAGAAACTAGTTAGCCAGAGTATAACCTGCTGGATTATTTTCTGAATCTAACTGAAACCTGAAGGGAGGAAAGTAACCAACACCAGTCAGTTCTAGTGTCACTTCTCAGCTCCACCCGGGAAAAGAAAATCCTCAACTACTGGCCCTTCTAAACTTCCATATAGAAGAAGGAAAACACAAATCCAGCCCACTCTGGCTATCCTGTTCTACATTAAGGGAGAGAAAAATTGAGAAACATTTGTCAAGTGCACAGTTCTGAGAGACAGACTCACTAAAAGACTCAGATTTAATCTTTGAACTATAGAACATTTCTCTTTTCAAAACCCCTTTTTACATCCTACTGGAAGATCTAGCTAATGCAGTAAGACAATAAAAGAAACTACAAATATTACATATCAAGATGGGAGAAATAGAACTCTTCTTGTTTGTCAATGACATGTTCAATAAACAACAACAACAAAACTCTCCAAGAAATAATAAGCAAGTAATAGCAAGATTTCAGGATACAAGGTTAAAGTATAAAAGTTAATCACTTTCTTATATACCAACACTGAACAAATGGAATTTGAAATTTATATATATAAATAAATATATATAATTTATATTGACAGCTGCTGAAATGAAATGCCTAGGTATAACTATGAAAGAACTACATAAAGAAAGAGCTTCCCTGGTGGTTCTGTGATAAGGAATAGCCTGCCAAAGTAGGAGATGCAGGTTCAATCCATGGACTGAGAAGATTCCCTGGAGAAGGAAATGACAACCTATTCCAATATTATTGCCTGGAAAATGCCATGGACAGAAGAGCCTGGTGAGCTATAGTTCTTGGGGAAGCAAAAGAGTCAGACATGACTCAGTAACTAAACAACAACAATACAAAGAAAGTTACCAAACTTTGAAGAACAAAATCACATAATTAAAGTGAAGATATATTCTGTGCTCATAAATAAGAAGACTCACTATTGTCAGATGTCAGTTTCTTCCATATTGATCTATATATTCAATGCAATACCAATCAAAATCCCAGCAAACTATTTTGTCAATATTGACAAACTTTCTAAAGTTTAAATGGAGTAACAAAAGACCCATAATAGCTCAAAATGGTACACAATACTAAACAAATGCAAAATAATAAAGTTTCTAAAAGATGTTCTTGTTGTTTAGTTGCTAAGTCATGGCCTACTCTTTTGGAACTCCATGAACTGTAACCCACCAGGTTTTTCTATCCATAGGATTTTCCAGGCAATAATGCTTGAGTGGGTTGCCATTTCTTCTCCAGGGTAACTTTGCAACCAAGGTATCAAATCCATATCACCTGCTTGGCAGGTGGCTTCTTTATCACTGAGCCACCTGAGGAGCCCTCCTAGAAAATCTAGATGATCCTGGGTATGGCAATGATGTTTTTAGATACAACATCAAGGGCATGATCCATAAAAGAAATGCAGATGAACTGACTTCATCAAAATTTGAAAACTTTAGCTATGTGAAATTCAATATCAAGAGAATGAGAAGATGTCTTAGATTGAGAGAAAATATTTGCCACAAAAAAGCAACAACATAGAAAAACATTATACAAAATATGGAAAGATTTCCTAAAATTTAACAATAAAAATATAAGTAGCCTAATTACAAAATGGGTTAAAATCCTGAACAAATAGCACCTATATTATATAGATGACAAATAAACATGAAACAAGCCATTGCATACCACATACTATCAGATAAATGCAAATTAAAACAATGAGATACCATTATACTCCAATTAGAATGGCCAAATCTAGCACATTGACAATATCAAATGCTGATGAGGATGTAGAACAACAGAACCTTAATCCATTGCTAGTGGAAATGTAACATGGTACAGCCACTGTTAAAAACAGTTTGGCAGTTTCTTACAAAAGTAAGAAATTATGAAAAAACATGGGACTTCCCTGGTGGTCCAAAGGTTAAGAATCTGCTTGCCAGTGCAGGAAATACCGGTTCAATCCCTGGTCTAAGAAGATTCCACATGCCATGGGGCAACAAATCCCATGCATCACTACTACCGATGCCTACACACTCCATACACCCCAACTACTGGATCCTAAGGGTCATAGAGCCTGTACACTGAAGCAAGAGAAGCCACCACAACAAGAAGCCTGTGTACCACTACTATAGAGTAGCCCCTGCTCATCCTGCACAGCAAGAAAGATGCAGCACAGCCAAAAATAAATAAACGAAAAAAATTAAAAAGAAAAGACAGGGAGGAGTGCTAATTGTGTATTATTAAATGAAAGAAGCCAATCTGAAAAAAAAATAGAAAAACTACATAGTAAAAGTTTACAGCTACCACATATGACATTCTTGGTAAAACTATGGAGATAGTAACAAGATCAGTGGTTGTCAGAGGCTGAGGTAGAAGAAGGGTAAATATATGGAGTATGGAGGATTTTCAGGGCAATGAAGATATTTTGCATGGTACTATTGTGATAGATACATTCCCTTGTGTGTGTGTCCATGCTCAGTCACTTTAGTCATTTACAGATCGTTGAGACCCTATAGAATGTAGCCCGCCAAGCTCTTCTGTCATGGGATTCTCCAGGTGAGAATACTAGAGTGGGTTGCCATTCCTTTCTGTAGGATAGCTTCCCACACCAGTGATCGAACCCAGGTCTCCTGCATTGCAGGTGGATTCTTTACCACTTAGCCTTTTGGAAGGCCCACATGGTATTGTACTTTTTTCTAAACTAACAGAACATATAAGACCAACAGTGAATATTAATGTAAATGAAGAACTTTAGGTGATTATGATATTCAATATAAGATTGCCATTTGTTAACATGTACCATTCTGATTTGTTGTGGTTCAGTCGCTAAGTCGTATTTGACTCTTTGCAACTGTCCTGTGTACCACTACTATAGAGTAGCCCCTGCTCATCCTGCACAGCAAGAAAGATGCAGCACAGCCAAAAATAAATAAACGAAAAAAATTAAAAAGAAAAGACAGGGAGGAGTGCTAATTGTGTATTATTAAATGAAAGAAGCCAATCTGAAAAAAAAATAGAAAAACTACATAGTAAAAGTTTACAGCTACCACATATGACATTCTTGGTAAAACTATGGAGATAGTAACAAGATCAGTGGTTGTCAGAGGCTGAGGTAGAAGAAGGGTAAATATATGGAGTATGGAGGATTTTCAGGGCAATGAAGATATTTTGCATGGTACTATTGTGATAGATACATTCCCTTGTGTGTGTGTCCATGCTCAGTCACTTTAGTCATTTACAGATCGTTGAGACCCTATAGAATGTAGCCCGCCAAGCTCTTCTGTCATGGGATTCTCCAGGTGAGAATACTAGAGTGGGTTGCCATTCCTTTCTGTAGGATAGCTTCCCACACCAGTGATCGAACCCAGGTCTCCTGCATTGCAGGTGGATTCTTTACCACTTAGCCATTTTGGAAGGCCCACATGGTATTGTACTTTTTTCTAAACTAACAGAACATATAAGACCAACAGTGAATATTAATGTAAATGAAGAACTTTAGGTGATTATGATATTCAATATAAGATTGCCATTTGTTAACATGTACCATTCTGATTTGTTGTGGTTCAGTCGCTAAGTCGTATTTGACTCTTTGCAACTGTATGGACTGCAGCACTATAGGCTTCCCTGTCCTTCACTATCTCCCAGAGTTTTCTCAAGCTCATGTCCATTGAGTCAGTGATGCCATCCAACCATCTCATCTTCTGCTGTCCCCTTCTCCTCCTGCCCTCAGTCTTTCCCAGCATCAGGGTCTTTTCCAATGATTCAGCTCTTCCCATCAGATGGGCAAAAGGATGGAGTTTCAACTTCAGCATCAGTCCTTCCAATGAATATTCAAGACTGATTTCCTTTAGGATCGATTGATTTGATCTCCTTGCAATCAAAAGAACTTTCAAGGGTGTTCTCCAACATCACAGTTTGAAAGCACCAATTATTTTGTGTTCAGCCTTCTTTATGGTCCAACTCTCATATCTGTACACAACTACTGGAAAAAAACATAGCTTTGATTATACAGATCTTTGTCATCAAAATGATGTCTCTGCTTTTTAATATGCTGTCTAGGTTTGTCATAGCTTTCCTTCCAAGGAGCAAGTGTCTTATTGGCTACAGTCACCATCTGCAATGATTTTGTGGCCCAGAAAAATAAAGCCTGTCACTGTTTCTACTTTTTCTCCTTCTATTTTCCATGAAGTAATAGGACCAGATGTCATGACATTAGTTTTTCGAATTTTGAGTTTTAAGCCTGCTTTTTCCACTCTTGTCTTTCACCTTCATCAGGAGACTTTTTAGTTCCTCTCCACTTTTTGCCCTTAGAATTATGTCATCTGTATATCTGAAGTTGTTGATTTTTCTCCTTGAAATCTTGATTCTAGTTTGTGATTCATCCACTCATTTATCCATCCATTCATTCCATGATAGGGAATATTAATAAGGGAGACTACTTTTCTTGGGACAGTGAGTATATGAGATATTTTTGTACCATTCTCTTTTTCAATGAGCCTAAAATTCCTCTAAAAGTGTTTTAAAATTTTATAAGTGCTTTGACAAAATGGGACAGAGCAGGGAAAGTATTTTAAGTCAATAAAACCTAAGAATAACCACTCTTGTTACTATTTTTAAGTTAAGTGCTTCCTTTCAGTATATTGGGCGTCTCTGGTGGCTCAGCTGGTAACTAATTCACGTGCAATGTGGTAGACCTGGGTTTGATCCCTGGGTTGGGAAGATACCCTGAAGAAGAAAATAGCTACCCACTCCAGTATTTTGGCCTAGGAAATTCCATGGACAGAGGAGCTTGGCAGGCTACAGTCCATGGAGTCACAAAGATTTGGACATGACTGAGAGACTTCTACTTTCTCTTTCAGTATACTGTGTTACCCATTGGAGAAAGTAATTTGGACTCAAGCATTTAAACTGTTTTCTGAGCTCCTACAGCTAGAGGCCCAAGAATGGAAACATCAGAATGGCCACATTTCTCTGAGGCAAAGTTCTTTCTCAATGGTCCTACTTATTTCTCAAAGGTTCATGTTCAAGGACTTCCCTGGTGATCCAGTGATTGAGACTCTGCCTTTCCATTGCTTTCACTGCAGGTGGTGTGGATTTGATCCCTGGTTGGGGAACTAAGACCCCATATACCTTACAGTGCAACCAAAGGGCATAAAAAGTACCTACTCATGTAATGTTATATTTTCAAAAGAAAATATAAATTTTTCTCAAAAATAAAATGAATATAGGTAGATTGACTTCTGTTAATTTCACTGGGCAAGAAAGGGCTGGCAATGCCCCACTGCACATAAGATAACTTCTTGTCTTCTCCTAATTATTTCTGTGACTCTTTAGCTCCTAGAGCCTAAAGAATTTACACCGTGTCTGAAGGCTTGTCTCAGCTACTTCCTTTTATTTCCTGTACTATTCCCCCTCTCTCCCACCTATTAAACACAGCATATATGTACTCTATCATTTCCTATCAAGTGTCTACTGTTGCCTTGCACTATGACATCTAGGTATCAGGAACCACTTGAATGAAACACTAATGAACAGTTAATTGAATGTTATGAAAAATATTGAAATTCTTATCCTTGATGACAAGACTGATTTAGAATAGAATTTGAAAATTAAGACCCAAAGTCTGAATTGTTTCAGCAAAATCTCTTTCTCTCAAGATAAATAGATAGATAGATGATGGACATACAAACAGATAGATATGAAAGACAGAAAGTCTATTTATATTGTTGGGCAAAGACTGGAGAACAAGATCCTTTTTAACAAATCATAAGTTCTCGTTGCCACAGACATTGCCTTTGCCAATTGACCTGCAGCCAATTCAGCTCACACATTTTATTACTTTCTTGAACTCTGTGCATTTAAGTTTGAGGCTCCTGGTTTTGTGTATTCAACTGGATAATTGCACTAAAAAAAAGAAAAGAAAAGAAACTAACAAAGAAAAGGATTCATTAAAATAAAATATATTATGTGCAAACTCATGAATCAAAAGTAAAACAAAACAAATTAATAGACCAAAAAGTCCAAAAAAGGCAGTATTTTCCAAACTGTATTGAGGATGTAAAAAAAAAAAAAAAAGACTCCAAAGCCAATATATATATATATGAACACTAGTTTAAAAAAAAAGAGAATTGACAACATGATTTTTTTAATTGTAGTATTTCACATAATCTGAAGTGAATTAATGTGTAATTTGAGTCATAAAAGTATCTTCAGGGGTGTTTATGTTCAGTGCTTCATATGTATATTTTGTAATGAAATCTTTATGTATGTGCAGGCATGCAGTACCTTCTGGAATGACTGTTTTTTGATCCATTCTTTAACTCCTCTCCTTGGTGCTTTTCTATACCTTAAAAAGTAACAGGATTCACATAAAAGTCTCTGTAATCTTTCCAAATTTTAACAGGAAAGAGGGAATAAAAAGGCATAATAATATGACATTAAATATAATGCATAATTTTACTAGAATTTATGTCAAACTGGGTTCACTGCTAACTGTTCACTGCAGGCTCTTCTTGTCTCTACTTCCTGTATAGATACCTACAGTCTCATGTCATATATTCTAATTCAACAGGCCTGTAGGATTGGGGGCTTTAGACACGAGTATGTTTTAATAGGATCCTCACTTGATTCTAATGCAGTCTAATTTTGTCATGTACCAATCTGGACTCTTCTTGCTTACAATGATATTCAATATTTCTTTGTCTAACAAAATCATATGGACATCATTTGTCATTTACTTTTACCTTTACCTGTGTTTCATCCTCTGGGAATCTAATCTTTCATGCCTGGACATTGCACTGCCTCCATTACCCTGCATTCCATGGACAGGAATACATATCTCCTGGCCCTGCTACAATTGTTACTTTTGTTGTTACAACTGCCTAAGACTTTTGACAAAGAAGCTACATTACCTGTTGTGGAGAAAAAAGAAATGTCTAATATCCAAGAAAATTACTTTTGTTCAACATTAGAACACAATGACCACAATAAGAAAAAAAAAATAGTAGCTGAGAGAGAACAGGTTTTATACATGCTAAAGATGGGCAGATTTTCATCTCAAGCATAAATGAAAACTGCTGGTATTTAAGAAAACAATACCAGTTTCATTCAGTTTCAGGCATTGCATTACAGTGCATAAATCTAATGAAATATAGCCCTCAGGTTAAACAGAGATGCTCCCTTCAAATAAATGAATATTAACCAGCCCATGACATTCTCAGTCTCATTAGCCCCAACTTGTTATTTCAGCTGCTGCATATATAGGCTGGCCTTCCACAGAGACCGACCCACCAGGGGTAATAAATTGAAAACTGATGTCAGGAGAATTGCAAATCAGTTTCAAAGCAAAGAAATACAGTGGGAACATCAACGCTGTTGACAAAGACTTCTCCTGGTGTTCTGCATTCTGTCATCAACTGTTCTCACCTGGGGACAACAAACAGGATGGTCCCATATGAATCTCACTTTCTTGCCTTCTTTTGTATTTGTGGCTTTTTTTGTCTTGTCTCATTTTTGCATTTTTTCCCTCTTCTATTTAATAACACAAAGGAGAAATGGAACAGCCAAAATACATACCAATGTCTTCTAAAATACAAGCACATGCAATGGTGGAAGATTTGCAGTGTGATTTCTCAATTTTACTTCTTATTGTGATAATAATAGTTACGGATCCTTTATTTTTACCATAATTAAATCTTCATCATAAAAATATCACTACATCTTGCTTTTCTCATCTTATCATCTTTTGTCAGCTACCTCCCTAAAAATTATATTAAATTGTGTAAATAATTATCTTTCAATATTAAAATAGTTGCAAGACATCTTTTAATATGATAATTCAATGTCAGTGTTACCAGTGATTGCTACATCAATAACACCAATGGCCAATTCTCAACGTTGATCTTACTTTACTTATTTGCATTATGTAATATA